>JAOUZG010044158.1:616573-630909 GCA_026289955.1 Argiope argentata | reverse complement strand
ATATATATATATATATATATATATATATATATATATATATATACAGTATGTTATTTCCTTTATTTTTGAATAAAGTTATATTCAGTGTTTGACATTGTTGAAGCAATTACGACACAATTGAGACTGATCAGAAAAATTGTCACAGTATGTGGAAGTTAGCTTTGCTTTTTATTCTGGTCAGTTCACGACCCTCTGTCTTATAAATGCTGATATAGCATATATGACATTTACATCGCAACTTTTTACCATTTTCATGGACCCTATCAGTCAAGTGGTGCGTTTATTTATTTTTACTTTTTTACTTTTTTGCGCATCAAAATCAGAATCTTTATCCATACCAAGAGGATGAAAAACCAAGCTGTGTCTGATTTTCCTTTTTGAGTTTGTTATATGTCGATATGCAACCCATGCGTTAACTACTGCAACTTCTAACAACAATTCTAATCCTAGTTTTCTGTACCATTTAACAACTTTTATTGGTGTTGAGGCATAAGCACCCATCTGATCTCTCATTGAAGAATTCTCTCTAACTTTCGTGGTTGCTTTGGCTATCATTTTTGGTAGCCAGGATGAAAATCTTCCCTTGTGTTGCAAAATGCGTCAGATTGAAAAATATTGCTTTTACATGTAGTTTTATGATGAAAAAAAAAATACAAATTACACAAAAACATTTTTTGGCCCTGTGGTGAACATTTTCCATTTTGGCTTGGCAGTCAAAGTGTTACTGGTGTATCTCAAATTGCTCGTAATAACGTGATTATTAGCCGGATCTGTTATATCGGATTTTTATTGTATTTAGCTTAAACCTGCCACTTTTGCTTCCAAAAATTTCCACTCACTACAAGTTCTACATTCCACCGGTACTTGATTCATTAGTGCCCAAACAGGTAACACGCCATTCTTCCAACTGTTGGGAACGAAAGAAAGGGGAGAAAAATTAAGGCAGTCCCACGCACTATGCTGGCAAAGGAGAAGAAGACCGCTGCCGCTAATTAAAATATGTTTCCGGCCGGGAACTATCCCGTGTGATAACGTCATGTGCTGCGAGGGTGGAGAGGAGGGGGCGGATCCCCGGGTTCCCGTTGGGGATCGATGAAAAAGGGAGGTTTCGGGACGGAGCAAAACAGACAGCAATTCTCCGCTCGAATGTTTTTGTTTTATTTTCCTCATTTTTTTTTCATTTTTTTTGTGCTCGCTCAATTAAAAAGCTGACGAAGCAAAAGTAGGTTTTAATGAAGTATTTGTTGGGATTGTTGCAGCAAGTGTTAAGGAAGTTAGATGCTTTCTCCCCCACCCTCCCCATTTTTTTTTTTCATAACAAAAATGGAATAGGCTCGTATTTAGTTTTTTTTAATGAAATGACATATTCACGAATGAGGAAATGAAAGCAAATAATGAAATATCGCTTTAACTCTGCAAGTTTTTTTTCTCCTCAACGTATGCCAGTTTCATATTATTTTGGATGGAAGTTAGGGGGCGGTTGCAAAAGTTGCGTGATAACTCATAAATTAGAAAAGGTTTTCCAAAGATAATTTTTCATCATATTTTCTGCTAAAGAGAAAGTGAGAGCAAGTTTTTATTTCTAACTGGTTTATTATAGCTTTTTATTGTTCAAGTATTTTAGAGCATTTCAAAACATTTTTAAGAGCCTGAGTCGAGATTTTATATTAATACTATTAAGAAAAATCTAAAGAAAAATACCTTTAGGATTGAAGCATATTCTGTATACAGGGTGTTCATTAATTATTGTCGGGATTTCCGTACCTCATAACTTTCGAATAAAATTTTTTTTGCAAAAATCGATTACGTATTCGTAAATTACAACTCAAAGAATTTTATTAATGATATTAAAATGCACAAAAAGCTCATTCAAAGCTTATATGAAAGCTTATACAATTTGTACTTTGTAGGCATTCAGATGAAGGTGGTTATGGAAAACGTTCCATAGTGTATGGAACGTTTCTGTATTCTATTAACACAAACGTTCCATATGTGGCACGTGTAACTGTACATCTGATTGTCTCGTTGATTTTCGTGGACTGCGAGTAAAGGTTTCTTGGATGTTATCAACATTTTCCTGTGAAGTGCTCGATCTTCCCACTCCCTTTCGGTGTAGAATGCTACCAGTTTCCTGAAATCATGCTAACCAGCGTCTGATAGAATTATCAGAAGGAGGATCTTTCTTGTACGTGGTCCTGAAGCGACGTTGAGTAGTTATGACTGATTTAGTTTAGGAAAACCCACAATACACACATTGCTTTTTCTTGCAAGGTTGCCATTTTTATGTATGACAACATAATTACCCAGACTGCAAATGCCCTAAGATCGCATTGTTGCCACGTAAAATTCTTTGAGTTTTAATTTACGAACACGTAATCAGTTTTTGGGAAATATTTTTTATTCGAATGTTATGGGGTACGGAGACCCCGACAATAATTAACGAACACCCTGTATATTCAGAAAGATAAGTTTCCATCGGTCCTTGACAAATGAGTTCTGTGAAGATTTAAGGAATTGCAGATTACTCACGAGGTCACGTGAACAAATTGGATGAAGCTATACCCTTAAGAGAAACCTTCCAAACCTGGTCAGTTGTCATAGTATATAATAAAAATTCTTACTTTGACTTTCTGTTCGTTTTTGAATTGATAAAATGGATTGATAAGATTTTCAAAGAAAATAAGTTGATTTAATTGCTTCAAAAGTAATTATTCTATTAGGATATACAATCCTACAAGGTGTCAGGGAAAACAAATTGAGTCACTTAAATGATCTTTCAACATAGCTCGAGTTATAAGTTATGCCATCTTTTGGTATGAAGATGAACTACCAGTTCAGATAAATTGAGTTAGGGAAAAGTATTCTAAATAGCACTTTTCTCGGAATATGATAAATGTGAGCCTCCATGAAGATAATTTTATACAACACCATCATCTGCGGTCTTTTCTTTTCCCCAAAAATCTGGATGATAAAGTGAAAAATTCTCAGGAAAAGTAAGTATTTCCTTCAAGTAAAAATCGGAAAAGTATTTCATCATGTTAAATGCGTAGCATAAATTCATACAAATGTAAAAAGTGTCCTGAATTTCGTGATCTGTCTCGAATCTGAATATGTCATCTGCCTGTCAATTTTTTTGAAATATTATATGAGACATTTTTTTCTGCCAATTAATTCGCAATCAACATTTTCTTCTCTTGTGGTCACTTTAGCAATAATATCTGCAGGCATGTTATCATTGGTATCTGTATGAGCTTTAATTAATTATAAGCTTGATATCTGTCTTAAAGTTAATTTATTTAAAATTTATATATCTGTTCCCTTTTTAAATAATTCAAGTATTATTGAGATTCGTTTAGAGTCAATTTATAAATTATTATTAATGTCTAGTATATTTGGAATTGACATAGTATTTCGTTATTCAGCATCTTTTTAAAAAAATTTCTGTTTTCATTATTAAAAATAGAAATCAAGGATTTTGTCAACCTTGAGGCTATATTCAATTACTTTGTATGCCTAAAAATTAATGAGAAAAAATGATGCCAACCAAAAGTAGCTGTAAAATTGAATATGAGAGTACATGTACTAAATTAACCAGCATTCATATCTACTCATGAAATATGTACTTGCCATTGCTGCCTTCAATATTACTTTGAAGAATAGATCATAAATGAGTTGTCATTAAAGATAATAAAAGTCTGATTGGTTTTATTGTTTTAAAATTATTTGGAACTAATAATAATTATACGAATAAAAATGATATAAAAAAGTAAAATATTTTAAACAAGAATTGTCTAAAAAATTTAATCTTGCCTCTTTTTTATTATTTTATGTATTCATTTAATTAAATTATTTGCATTTTATTGTTTTTTGAATCAAAGTAAAAAAAAATATCAGTACCAACTTTTTCGTATTATTTTTATATATTTAACGCTTAAAAAATTCCGTATAAATGTATGGCTATTATGACATCTAAATATAGTGCTCTTGTTGCTTACGGCACTTGCCATGGACAAGCTCCCGCTGATACGATAAGTATATTTTAAGCCTAAGATATGCGTCTCTTTGTTTTTACAAGTAGTGCCATCTAGAGCCAAGAGTACGATTTAGCTATTCACACGTCACAACCCTTTTTAGGGAGTGGACTTCATCCATGCATATTCATTCATCCATCTCAGATCGTAATTTATATCTGGAACAGAGAACGATCACCTCTGACCCAGTGTTCCCAGCGTTATAATTTTCGATATGGAGGACTTTGCGACCGTGACAGATTTAACGAGCGTCAGCCGCCAGAAACTCGGGGAATAATTGGTTGATGAGTTTAGAACTCGGAACCTATGAAGTACGAATCCAACGCTCTACCAATCAGACCATCCCGACCCCCACAAGGCCTCTTACTGGAGGTGTTTAGTAAATAAGTTACACTCAAACAATTGAGTCATAAATGCTTTATTGACAAGTTCGCTACAATGTTATACGATATACATTCAATCGCATTACTTCTCCACAAATAATCTCCCAGTCGCTGGAGACATTTGTTGGAACGTAGCACTAACCATTCGATGAACTCATTATAAAAAATAGCTCCTTGATCCTGGAGCCAGCTCAGAACAGATGTCTGAACTCCGGTCGTAGTTGGAAAATGGAATGAGCCATACCGACGGTTATAATCGTGCAATGCTCACTTTGTGATCGGCGAGAATAATGTCTTCCACCCGCTGCACCATGTCTGATGTGCTCACCGATGTTGGCCTTCCTTGACTTTCTCCATCGGTTAAATTCTATACAACCGTCTTCGAACTGCTGCCATCATTTCACAATGCCTGGACGTGACATTAAATGTAGCCATACATTGCCAATGTTTCACGATGAATATCCGTACTTTTAAAAAGTTTTGCCAACAAAAAATAAAAAGATTAAAATGAAATCTGCTGTGCATATTTCATTGTATCGTGTCAGGACATTATTTCTTGTAGGGCCAAGCACCACGTGCTCGTGCAAGTTAAATTATATTTTTGATCATGTCCGAATATTATATTGTTTTGGGAATGAAGTTTTGTGGCCTCAACAAAAACCCATTGGCAAAAAAATTAAAATTTTATTATCTGCACGAAAACAAAAAAATCAGCTTTAATAAAGCATTGCCATCACATTTACAAAATCTCGGATTAAAATAAATAAGTTAATCACTACAGGAGATAAAATCTAGAAAAAAAAGTCATTTTGAGCACGTGTATTATATGAAATGAAATAAATAGGAAATGCGATATTTTTTTTTAAAATAATAAATGTGAGACAAAGTTTTTATACTCATTTGCAATACTAAAGTGACTCATTCGATGAAAGAATTGAAATGAATAGAAATATAATTTAACTTGCACGTGGTGCTTGGCCGTTCAACAAATGATTTTCGGACATAATACATTGAAATATGCATAGCAGATTTCATTTTAATCTTTTTTTATTCATTTTAATTGTTTCATTGAATGAGTCACTTTAGTATTGCAAACGATCCAAAAAACTTTGTCTCACATTTATTATTTAAAAAAATATCCAATTTCCTATTTATTTCATTTCATATAATAAACGTGCTCAAAATGACATTTTTTAACGATTTTATTTGCTGTAGTCATTAACTTATGCTTTTTTTTTAAAATCAGAGCTTTTGTAAATGCAATGGCAACGCTTTATTAAAAGCTGATTTTTTGAGACGCTCGTGGAAATAATAAAATTTTAATTTTTCGCCTTCGTATTTTGCCTACGCATTCTACAAACATCATCTTTTGACGTGATAAAAACGCACTGTTTCGCGCATTTAAACGTTGGAGTAACGTTCCAGCAGACGCGTCATTTGTTTTTCATACTACTCAGTCAATTCGTTCATTATCCGAATGAAATTGTTGCTGTTGTAAGTCGCGGAACTCATTCTCGTCTATGCAAGCTTAGCTCTTATTTCACCACGATACCATCTGTGGGGGAACAGGTGCAACTTACGTTTTGAACACACTTGGTAGATTTATGCGAATTTAATCAGAACGTATGAATAGAATATAATGGTTATTTGATAATAATTTTAAGAAGTGAGCAAGGAACTAAATAAAAATTTAATGTTTGTGGTGATTAAAACACAACTTCTTGTTGAAAAGACAGTTTCGTCTTGCGTCGAAATATTCAGGATTTGGGTAAAGGCCGACACTTCCACAAAACAGTTAATATCTGTGAACATATAAAAGAATTCTGGAAAGGCGAGAGAATGTTTGACGATATCAGTGATGCTTTGAAAAAATTTAGACGGCGGAAAAAGTACTACAACACTTTTGGGATACTAAAAAAAAGAAAGAAATATTCCCAATAGTTATTTACGTTATGTTGTTCGATATTTAGAACACAAGACAATATCGTGAATAAAACTCAGCAAAATCGTGGAGCACTTTTTATTAATAGGGACATAATTATTACCTTTCCTATCTGAAGAACTCGCTGCAAATAGATTCACTATTATAAGAGACATTCTCAGCAAAAGAGGACTGTTTATAATGGAATTCCTAGTATCCGTAATAGAACAAAACATCCAACAAATCTTTTTATGGCATCTCCATAATATTGTACGGCATTCAGAATGTCGAAAGTCATCGCAAAGAAAATAAATAATTTATGAGTATCTTCTATTAAGTCATGCTGAGAAATGCGCCTATTTTAAATGATGTAGATATCCTCACTATTACTAGTGATTGGAATCAAATCTTCTTTATTGACAAGTTCCATTTTGAAAGAGAGATTTGTTTCAATTTAGACGTAGCAAATTAACGCAATAAGTCTAAACATAAATATGCGTCAAAAACATCAGCACGAAGAATATAAGTCACGGTGTGAGTGGGGAATGATTACCTTTATTTGTACGTTTCTGGAAATGGAATATCAAATGCTGAAATGAATAGATATCTGTTCTGGATTATCTTGTCAAGTTTTTTTTATGTGCACAATTAACAATGACTTTCATTCAAGAGATGATGGTGATGAATTCCTGACGTGCAAAATCTGCCAAGCCAGAAGCTTGTGAGAATTTGCCAGAAGCTTGTGAGTGAATGGTTTGGATTGCCCTGTTACCGAACTCGCAACATCTGGGTTTGTAGCCGAGTAACATAGCCGCTGGACCAAAGTAATTACTTATTCCCGGATTATGTTATTTAGCTTATTAAGCTTTCATCATAAGCTTCGAAGTGGTTTTAATCGTGAGTATATTTTGATACAGTAGGATGAAAAATTTAGCCCAAAAATATTTACTACTTTCACTCAACTACATAATTTATAGCATGAATTTTATCTTGAGGCTAGAATTTCGATCAGACTCAATCACAAACCTTATTACTTTTTTGGCTCGTCTTTGCAATGTCGATTTTTCTCCACTCAACTTATATTATATTTTAACACGTTAAAGGCGGCAGTCGTAGTACTACGATTTATCTTGACTGTAGCTTAAAGGCGGGAGTCGTGGTATTACGATTTATCTCGACTGTAGCTTAAAGGCGAGAGTCGTAGTAACACGATTTATCTCGACTGTAGCTTAAAGGCGGGAGTCTTGGTACTACGATTTATCTCTGCTGTAGCTTAAAAGTGGCAGTCGTATTAGTACTCTTTGCAGCTACATTGTAACTATTTTTTAGTTCTTTTTAATATTTCTTGTAGTTTTAATAAACTTTTTTAAGTCTGAATTTTTTTATAATTACACAAAATATTGCCCGCTCTAGGACGAAAAATGAGGCTGGGAGGTCACCGCGTTACCTAGCATACTTTCGTCAAAATCCCCGCCTTTAATGTGTTAATTTGATTATTACACATTATTATAATTAAAACTAGTTTTTTCAGGACTATAATAAGATGTAAAAAGGATAAATGATTCAATGACAGAAAGATTGCAAATATAAAAAAAATAAGTTAAAATTAATTTGGAAATAAAGGAAATGTAATAATCAATAAAAAATTTATAGATGAAAAGGCACATTCCTTATTTCAAATTTGCTATAATTTTAAAAAAGCGCACATTTTAATTTAGTCGCTAAATCTTTTTCAATCTGAAGCATCGAATCTTCTTTATGTTTTGAATGGCCAGTACATCTGTCTTCATAATAAAAAGCATCCTTCCGCTTTTCCCACGCGATACAATCCTACGAAACAAAGAATTCATCGAGACTCGAGGCTCCCATAAATGCCTTAAGAAGCACTCTCTAGAAGATATATGGTCCTAGGCCCACCCAGGGGTTAAGAAAAGATCGTCGCAGCTCTCTTGGGGGAGTTGAGAGGTGTTTATGGCTCCAAGGGGCAGTTTATGCGACTGTCGCGCGATTTGGAGCCAGTTTTGGGCACAGTAAAACTGGTAATGCGTCGTTTCGGTGTATTCTGAAGCGTTTGTGCTTTGGACGTGATTTTTCAAATGAAGTGCGCTGCAACACTTAAACTTTTTCAGAAAGACCCTGGCAGTTTAGACAACAGGAAGTTTAATATGTATTTCCCAGTGGTGGATTTACGATTATGTAGACCAGGGGTTCTCAAAAGGTGGGTAGCGGGATGTGTCCGGGGGGGAAGACAGGGAAGAAAGTTTAAAGAAAATTAATTTATTGCTGTAGTTTTCATTAAGAAAGAGTACACGTACGAGTTGATTTTTTGAGTTCTATTAGTTAATGGGATACATGCGCTTGTTTGGAATTAACCAATTTTTTAATGTCTGGAATGAGCTTTGTAACACTCAAAACAATATTATTTTCCAGTGTCAAATGATTTCTTGAATTTGTTTTTAAATTCATCACTATGCAGAATCCTTGTTCACAGTTGTAATACGTCGAAAATGGAATCAAAGTTTTTAATGCTGTTGAGGGAAGTTCTGGGTTTTTCTTTTTAATACGTATTTAAAATGTGTCGATATAAGCTATGTTTAAAGTTACTTTAGATGATTGATCACTTGAAATCTCTATCAGTTGATCATGATGACGGACACTTAGCTCAGCTTTTGTTACGACTTGCTCACTGAACGGATTGACTATCCACACAACCCCACTCATGTCCTTAACTGAAATGTAATCTGTAAACTGTCCAATCAGAGTTTCGAGATGAAATGATACTAGTAAGGAGAAAGAGGAAGTGTCAAGGGATGTGGCACCAAAGCCCGACACATACTCTACGAACCCTTGAGTACGTGTAAAATGTTCAAAATCTCAGTCTGAACTTTAGGCAGAGTTAAAACTTTGGGGGGTCGCCAAAATACTTAGTCTAAAAAGGAGGTCGCAATGTATAAAAGTTTGAGAACCCCTAATGTAGATTAAGGGGCAGCTGGGTTGAAAGGGGCAGCTGCTAGACAAAAAAAAGTTAATTTTATAATCAGCCTAGTTGTATGTAAAATTAATTTTCAATTAATAAAAAATCTTTGAGGAATTAAATATTAGGAATACGATGAATAACAAATTAAAATATAATTGAACAATCACATTATACTAGAATATTAGCTATTCATTTAAAGGATCTATGCCCTTTGACAGGTTTTGTAGGAAGTTATTTTAAAATTTAACTAAAGTTTAAAATTTCCCTATCATCTCTCATAACATTTATTGTTGCTACTAATGGCACTTGCCATCGTCAAGCGCGCTGATGGCCGTCAGCAATTTTAAGCCGAATGAGCGCTTCTCTCTCTCTCTCTCTTTTTGAAGTAGCGCTAACTAGGGCCAAGAGTACAACTTGGTTACACACTCATCACATTTTCTAGCACAGCCCCTTCTTACAGGGGGACATGTTCACTCACCTCACTGATAGCGCACAGAAGAACAACCACGTCCTAAGCGGAACTCGAACCCGGGACCTCCAGATCGCGAGGAAGACGTACTGCCTCTGTGGAAAGACGCCGCTGCTAAAACTGCGGCTTGTATATTTTATATTTTAAATTTATTGCTTGTATATTTTAAAGTAAACTCGTTTACGAGTAGATTATTTGTCCATGTGTGTAGAAACACAATAATTCAGAAATCAAAGAGGTAGATCATTAAAATTGAGTGTACAATCTTGACAACAAAACTATATGACTTTTAAAAATGGAGAAATTTATCGATCAATGAAGTGGGAGTCTAAATTGCATATACGATGTTGCTCTTCCGTCTTCTACAAAATGTGCAGTTTTATTAAAGTGCCCGAAAGAATCGACAGGCAGGACACTCCCTTCTAGAATCTATTTTATTTAATCAAGCTGATAAGATTCACGCATTCTCCTATACCGCACCTGAGACTCGGAAGGTATCTTGTGGAAAAATGATGATTCAGGAAAATTCCCGAAATTATCTTTTGCCTCGCATTTCTCCGTCATTTCAGTTATTTAGATGGAGAGTGCCATTTCAAAGATCTTGCTATTCAGTTGCAAGAGTTGCAATAAAAAAATAATAAGAGAGCACGCGACGGCACGCATTCTGTTGCACACAAACGACCGCTGCAAATGAAGTTCCTTATGAGCCATTAGGAATGAATCTCTCGCAATTATAAACATACTCTCACCCGAGTTTGAGTTCGTTTATTATCTTCTCTGCGTTGTTCTGGAATCTCTTGCAGACAGACAGACACGGCGTTACTACAGTGATATTGATTTTTCTCCGCCAGAATGCATTCGCTGACCAAATTGGCGCGTTCGATTGAATGCAGATTCTGGAATAAAACTTTGTTTTAGTGCCCACCTCTTTTTTTTATGGGGAACAGGGGAGGAATTTTATGGGTGGTGGATGTTTTTATGAAAAATAAAGTCTTCCGGGGCATTTTAAAGAGGATAAACAAGTCATGCTTTGAAAGGAAATGGGAGCACAATTTTCGTATAACTTACTCTTTTTTTTTTGGAAACTGGCAGACAATTTAAAATGATGCTCGTAGATTAATTAGCGTTATTTTTTGAATTCACCATCATTCTTTTTAATCCTTGTTTTGCACATTAGTTCGACGCTGTTATGACAAATATTCCCAGTCATTTTATTAAATATTGTATATTACACTCTATCACTGCCTGCATCATCAAGTTAGAAGTACATTGTAAATTCTGAGCATGCATATTAAGAACAGCACCTTTTATGTTGGGATGACTCAAAGTGTAGACAATTTGTTATAAAAGCCCAATTATAACTAACAAATTTTATAACAAATTGTAAGTATCGTATAAATATCGTAATATATATTAAATATTTTTTTTAAAAGTATTGAAATCATAAAATTACCGTATGAAAGAAAAATTACTATCAAGAATCTAGTTCTTTGAACTTTAAATTGTTGCGAAAACGCCTTTATATGTTTACATGAAAAAAAATTAATGTTCTACTTCAATAATTACAGGATTTGAAAGTATTAAAGAAAAACATTAAAATGTTGTTTAATTTTTAATTAAAGTATAGATTGAAATTATGACCATCCTTCCTTAGTGTTTCAGTAGTATAAAGTTCAGTTAGGATCAAGAAGTGTTTATTTAACTTTTCAAATTTAGCAGTTCAGGGATAACCCTGTCGAGCGTTAAATACTTTTAGCATTTGCATATTATATAACGCATCACCTTTGCATGAAGTTGAAGAAAAGCTGCTAATTCAGACGCAATCCTTGACATCTGACTACTGCTCTAAATTACGTGGCTGGTACCAAAATACTCGATCATAAAGGGTTATTAATGTAATTTAATACATGACAATTACTGTACATATATATGCAAACTAAAAAAAGACCTTCTTTATTGAATAATTTTATATTAATTCAAAACTTTCCTTCTTGTTTGGATTTTTTTAAATTAATCATTTACTTTTCCGATCCTTTTTTTAAATATCTTTTTTTTTCGAATTCTCCTAGTGGGAGAATTCGGAAAATCGAGTGGGAAATTTTTGGAATGTAACTGAGCTTGAGTTAAATTCTGTCTGAGAGGAATCCACAGTGAAAGATCCGATCTGTGAGGGTGCATGTTAATACTTAAAGAAGAAAGTCTAATTATATGAGTCAAACACAAATGAAGGTAATATACCATGTTATAATATTTTCAACTTGCACCCCTAAACAATTTCGAAAATTTTTGTAGATTTATATAAAAAACATATTGAAATTAACACAAAAATTAAAGCATTTTTTAAACATATAGTCAAATAAATAAGTAAAAACGTTGTTATGAAGACAAAGTAGCTTGTATTAACACGTTGACTGACATGGAGGGTCACCGGTGACCAGTACTCGACTTGGTTGCAGCGCCGTGGGGGCCACCGATGGCAGCAAATAATAAAAGTACATATAGTAAATATGGATACTGATACATTTTTCAATAAACCATTGTTATTACAATGGTTTGAAGAAAGCGATGAAATATAGCATTCTGATTAAATACTTTTAAAACTATTGTGTAATGAACCCGTTACTTCTATCCCTTTTTTCCTTGCCAAGTAAGTTATACATTGTTGTCTATGCGTCATCATAAGATTCTCAGAAAAAAACTCGGAAATTCCTCCAATTACGTCATTTCTAACTTTCAGTTCTTCATTCAAATATAAATATTTTTTGTCCTCTTGAATTGAAGAATATTTCATTTAATTTAATGACTATTGTTTTAGTTTCTTTACTATTTTTTATTATCTTTTATATAAATATGAAAAAAATAATTGATTGAATTTGAATTTCATTAGATTTATTTATAAGCCCAATTCAATAAATAAGAAATGAAATGATATTGAGCATTAAGAAAAAATTAATTTTATAATAATTTTATAATTTATAGAGCTGTATTCCACATGTAAATTGTATGTTACTTTGTGCTATATGTATAAACATCATTTAAAAATCTCCACTGTCCAAATAATTAGACTTAGATTATCAGGTTTGTCAAATACATCTTAGACAAAATATGAGCTTTGCAAAAAAGCTTTCAAAATTTTAATCAGATTTTAATTAAATATTTAATCAAAATGCAATTCAGTATTATTGCAAAAATAATCTTTTTGCATGATTTGTAGTTCAAGAAATTAAATTTTCACAGATACTAATTTTCCCTCAAATTTTTATTATTTTTAAAACTATTTTATCTACAGTTTAAAAATGCTTTTTTATTGTTTCTATTATTCAGTTTATAAATAAATGCTTCGCAAAGATGACTACTTTTTTTTAGTTCATGCTATCTTCTCTGTAATAACGAACAAATTTTAAAAATGATTCAAAGACAGTTAAATCAGACCTCAAAAAATGTTATTAGGTTTCATACTAGAGATCCATATTTAGTCTAACCCCTTTTTAAGATTTTAAGTGCCCCGAAAATTCTAGAATAATCTTTAGCAGCTGAAAACACTATTTAAATGAAAATGACTAAGATAAATAAGATTTCTGCATGCCGATGTCCAAGCACAGGGGAAGCGCCACTTGTTCTGGGTTCAAGTCCCGGGGCGGACATGATTTTTCTTCATCTGTTCCATCTGTAAGATGTGTGAATGTGCTCACCCCCTGTGAAAAGATGATTTTTTTTTCAAATGCTCTTGAAGATAATAAAATTTCAATTTTTAGCCTGCGGATTTTTGTTAATTATTCTTCGTCTATAAATTTTTGTTGACACCGAAATCCTCATTCCAAAAGCATCATGTTTTAACATGATAAAAAACGTCTGTCGCATCTAAAAGATTTAGAGTTTTTAATATTTCTTTTAGATCTGTTTTTAAAAACGAACGAATTTTGAACTTTCATGTGGTATTAAAAAAAGACGGCTTATTTTGGATTTTGTGATAGGGTTATTTTATGAAAAATAGCGTCCGATATACAATCTGGTTACAAGATAATTTATATAAATGCATTGATAATTAGATTACGTAAACTTGTATATTATTTTGGCATATTATTAGTCAGCATTTGGACCTTTTTTGTGGCGTATGATGATGTCCTTCATAAAGTACTGTCAAAAAGTGTTGATTCTATGTTAAACAAACACAAATAGTTATTGAGTACTACCAGAAATTTCTTAAATGTGCTCCAGTAATTAAATACATAAATAGAAAGAAAACGGGTTGTGTAATTATCACATTCACCTCCTATAGATGAAACCACTGATTGGTCTAAAATGCATTGACTTAAGAGCATTAAAAAATGCTTTTTGTATAATCGTCAAGACTGCACATTAAATGTCTCTTTCGTATTTTTGTTTACCAAATGCATGTTGTTAATGTTATATATGTACTTTTTATTAGAGATTGTGCTTAAATTAGAAATTTATTAGAGAAAGTTTCAGTATGACAATTCCCAATGTTTTTATTAGCTCACACTCTTGCTATATATATATATATATATATATATATATATATATATATATATAT
>JAOUZG010044158.1:573215-611573 GCA_026289955.1 Argiope argentata | reverse complement strand
AGAGAGAGGGGAGATAGGGATCGATAGACAAGTCTCGCAATTGTTTCAAACCGATTTAAACTGATTAACGATTTAAATTAATTAAGACAAATAATGAATTAAAAATATATTTCAGGTTCATCTCAAATGAAATTTAGCCGTTATTTTTGACAAACCATTTCATCTTTGAAAAGAGCTGATTTAAAACTAAATAGAAACTTCTTTCCACAGTGGAAAAAAATTGTTTTTAAATATTTATTCAAGCAATAACTACGATTTAATCTTTCACTGCGATAATAGAAAAAATATTGTTGTCAAATTTACATAAAAATATTTTTTAATTGCGAAAATTAGGGACAAAAAATTGGTATAAAATTAGTAAAATTAGATATAAATTGGTATCAGTGAAAATATAACTTTATGCGTTTTAAGATTATGTAAAAATGAAAAGGTTCTAAGTTTCACCTCAAGAATATAAATATTGTTGCCAATTACATATAAACAATTATTTTTTAACTGTTAAAATTAGAGAAAAAAGATTTGATGGCTAAATATGCATTTTTTAAAAGATAAACTTATTACTATTTAAGTCTGAGATAAAATCATTTTTTACAGTCATCCATGCGCGCAGGAAATTTTATTCTTGTATTAATGGACTTTGTAGAAATATTAATAGGTAAACGCACAGATGTTTCAAAAAGTCTTTTTTGTCTAGTTTCAAAGATAATACAAATTATAATTTAATATTATTATAAGTTAATAATATGTTACTATTTAATGCTATTATATCATTAAATAAGCGTGATCAAAAAATAATAATACTTTCGCTATCTTTCTTTAAATTTAAAAAAGTAGTCAAATAATGCATTAATTAAAGATATCTATACAAAATTGAATTCTAGTGTGTGTGTGTGTGTGTGTGTGTGTGTGTGTGTGTGTGTGTGTGTGTGTGGAATGTGAGTTAATAGTAGGAATTGAAATACTGAAGTAGAGAATGAGTGAACAATTAACTAAACACCTGCTGTGTTGGTATATTTTTCTTTGATTTTTGATGTCAGTCGATAATAATGTTCAGGATAGGCATAATACGGTGGTAAAATCATTTTTGATAGTTTTTTTATATTTATTTATTATGTGTGTATAGCAAGAAAAAAATAGTTGCCCAAGCGCTAATAGATGCCAAATAAGTTTCTGTTGAAAACGGAAAAAAAGTTAGAGTGGCTGAATAAACATTTTCACAAATGAGATACAATTAAACAAGTTTTTTTTTATAACAGTAAAAAATAATTTTCTTCGCTTATAGGAAATGCAGGCAAAGTAATTTTTTTATTACATGGAGTAAGTGGTATAGAATGAATGTAAGTGATATGATTCTCTTATAGAAATATAGAAAAACAAATCAATGTAAAAACAATAAAATTGTTCTGAAAATTAAAAATATTGGGTTTAAAATGTACGTGGAACCGAATGCAACCTCACAAGAGTGCTGAATATAGTGTATCACTCATTAAAAATATATAAAGAAGTTCAATTTATTTGAGATATCATAAAAGAATCCTGATCTGCATATTAAAAGTCTGAGCTCTATGTTTTTAAGCCCCATATTGAATCCTCAAATATAAAAAACAGCAATTTTCACATTATTCCTCAGCAATTAAATAACTGCTTCTGAAATGCACGTCCGTCCGTCCCCCCGTTCAGCCAGCCTGATTTACCACTTCACTTCGGCTGCATCTCCTCGCCGAGTGCGAGCCAAAGTTGACTGCGTCGTGACTCCGCGAAGTTGGGAAAAAGTTGTTGGTAGCGCCGGGGCGGATCAATGCGCCCCGTTCATCCGGCAGGGCTTCCCGGGGATCTGGCGACCTTGTACACTTTCAGCTTGACCTTCACCCAGTACCGCTCTCTGCACAACACGGAGGATGCACACATACCGAGATGCCAATAACTTTTTCTTATATATTTTTAAAGGGATAAATAAAGTGCAATTGCTAAAGTTTGTTTATAAGAGAAATAGAATGCTTTTGACCGGACACGTACGCAATATTTTTATTTCGAAAATGAAAATGTATGCAATGTATGTTGCAGTGAAGATATTATATTATAATAAAGATTAAAATGAAATCTGCAATGCATATTTCAATGTATCATGTCAGAACGTAATTTCTTGAACATCCAAGCCCCACGTGCTCGTGCGAGTTAAATTATATTTTTATTATAATGTCAGAGCATGGTATTGTTTTGGGAATAAAGTTTTCTAGCCCCAAAAAAAATCCGCAGGTGAAAAATAAAAAAAAAATATTATCTGCACGAGCGTCTCAAAAAATCAATTTTTAATGACGCTTTGCCGTTGCATTTACAAAAGCTCCAATTTAAAAAAAAGTTAATGACTACAGCAAATAAAAACTGGAAAAATATCATTTTGAGCACGTGATTATGTAAAATGAAATAAATAGGAAATGTAATATTTTTTTGAGCAATCAATGCGATACAAAGTTTATTGGATCATTTGCCATACTAAAGTGACTCATTCAATGAAGCAATTAAAATGCATGAAAATTTAATTTAACTTGCACGAGCACGTGGTGCTTGACCGTTCAAGAAATGATGTTCTGACATGATACATTGAAATACGCATAGCAGATTTCATTTTAATCTTTATTCATTTTAATTCTTTCCTTGAATTAGTTATTTTGGTATTGCAAATGATCAAAAAACTTTATCCCATATTTGTTGTTTAATAAAATGTCACATTTTCTATTTATTTCATTTCATATGATCACAATGCTCAAAATGACATTTTTCTAGGCTTTATTTGCTGTAGTCGTTAACTTATTTTTTTTAAATCAGAGCTTTTGTAAATATAAGGGCAACACATTATTAAAAACTGATTTTTTGAGATGCTCGTACAGATAATCAATTTTTTTGCCCACGGATTTTGTTAATTATTTTTTGCCTTTGAAAAATTTTTGCCGCGGTTTTTGGCGTCAACAAAAATGTTGACGCCAAAAACCGCGTCCTAAAACCAACATGAGGTTTTAACATGATAAAAAGCATCTGTTGCATCTAAAAGATCCAGTTTTTTAATATTTCTTTAGACCTGTTTTTAAAAACAAACGAATGTTAAACTTTCAGGTGGTAGAAAAAAATACAGTTTATTTTGGATTTTGTGATAGAGTTATCTTATGAAATATATCGTCCGATGTACAATCTGGTTACAAGGAAATTTATATAAATGCATTGATAATTAGATTACGTAAACCGGCATATTATTTTTCAAGTGCTAAATCTTGTTTTGATTAATTTTAATGAATAGAGTTTAGAGAAATTGAATTTGGGAATCCTTTCAAAAGATGTTAGATCCTTAAATTCATAAAATGGGGAGGATCTTCTTTTGTAGTTAATGCTTTAAAATAAATATTTTTACCTTTTTTAAAATTTGAAAATCCCTAGTCAGGAAATCTAAATTGAGCAATAGTGTCACAAACATTAAAAACCTCTAAACTAAAAGAAAAATTGTTTAAATTTTGTGGAGTTAATATATGATTATTCAAAGTTATTATTATGATTTGCTTTTCATAAATAAAGCTCACTTATCATTATTTGAATTAGACTGCTAAAACTCTTCTGATTTATTCTTGTCTAGAAGCATTTAGATTTAATAAATTTGCAAAAATTTCTTCTTATTAATCATCAATCTTCAATCATCAAAATTGAAAAAAAAAATTGTTTTTTAGGATTCGAGCATTTTTCTGTAAATCCGAAATCTTGAGTTTTTTTTATTTGAACTGCTATGAATAAAGTGTAGATAAAGTATCGTCAAAGAATTCGAATTCGAAATTCAACGAATCACCACGTTCTAGATCCTCTGAATTCGAAAAATGCAGTTCTAGAATATATCAGCCTGTTTATCTCTGAAGATTACATAAAAACGCTTTGAGTTCGATGGAGAAAACAGGGTATAATGTATCAAGAGCAAATTTACAGATTTCTATTAATTTTGAGCAAAAATCCTTTCAGTTGAATTTCGCCTGTCTTGTTATCCAAGTTTAAGTTAATATTAAAAATACAAATCGAGGAGATCTACAAATATAAAATTTGGTACATAGATTTAACATCGAGGGTAAAAATTTGTTTTAAGGGAAATGAAACAAGAGGTTGATTGTCTGCCCATCTGAACTTTCAGAAATTTATAAATGTGATTGTTCAAAAACATAACGATATTAATATACCAAATTTGGTTTTTAATTTTATGACTATATGGGTAGTCTTATGATAAATTTTTTGTTTCAATCGGTTAAAAAAAGAGTTTAAAACACAAATTCGAGTTTTGGATAATATTAATCCCATTGCAGGGAGTAATCACCAAAAGACTTGCCAAAGATCACTATAAAATCAATAAAAATGTGTAATAACCAAAGGGTAGTATTTTTGAACTATTATAACCGATTGTCGTGGAAGTCTTTCCTAAGAGACCCCCTCCCTCTTCCAAACCGTCCTCCCTTTCTCTCTATTAGACAGGGCATGAGCAGACATGGCAGTATAGAAAGTGTTTTTTTTGGGGGGGGAGGTGAATGTCACTACAACTGTTTATCTATGAATTAAGAGGAATAAAATTAAATTTTTTAATCATGAGCATTCACAAATGCATTCATTTTCGATTAAATGTTTGGGCATAATTATTCATTTTGGAAGATGTTAAATATTTGTGGGTTTTTGAGTTCACTACTGTAAAATAAGCTTAATGTGTGGTTTATTAAGAAAAAGTAAAGTAATACTTTTCCTTAAGCCCATTGCGTACCATAATAATTAATTTTAAAGAAGTTTATACTTGGTGTTTTTATTTAAAAATCTTTCAAAAGGAATTAGATTCATAAAATATGTAGTTGAGAATTACTTCCCCTTTGCATATTTTAATCAAATTTCTATTTAGGAACCCCCAACATTTTCTTTCAAAGGAATTTCCTCATTAAATTTTCATTGGCATATATAAACAATAAATCTTTTAATGAATAATTTCAGGAAGTTATATTTTAGAAGAATTGCTCTTCATTTTTTGAAAAATATTCATATGATATAATTAATAATAATTTATTTGCTAATTGACTCTATGATACAACTATAAAAAAGTCAATTTTTTTCAAATAATTGAAATTCTTACAAAAATGATGTTTAATTCGTTAATGTAGAAGGCTGTTGAGTTTAAATTTGTTATCTAATGTACTTTAAAATAGCATCATATTTAGATGACTGTTGCAATTTTCCAAAATATCTATTATTCAGACACCAAACGAATTTTTAATTGTACTAGTTGCCTTTGATTGTTAATTTATTCACTAAAATTTTTCGTTGTATTTGATTTCAATTAAATTTCTTATGTGTTTTTTGATTATTATGATTTTTTAGCAAAAGTTTTTTAAGCATCAAATTGCGACAAACACTAAATCCATATTAATTTAATACTATTACATCTGTTTTGCTCAAAGCATCCTAAAAGATTCAAGTTTCGTTACATTATAGTATTATTCAAAGCGTAATTGTCCAGCTCATCTGTGGCATCTTTTCTCTGTACTTTAACTTCTCTTTCTTATTTAACATGCAAGCTACTCAGATTGTTTTTCTTCTCTACTAAAAAGGGAAACATTTTATTTGATAAATTAATTGATGAAAAATGAAAATGTTTGGTGTTTCGATACAATGAAATATGCAGCTAAAAATGGCAAAAGTTTTAGAAAAAAATTGGGGGGGAGGGGGAATAATTTAATTGGCATTATCAAAAAGAAAATTTTAAAATGTTAATAAGTGTAAAGATTTGTTTTGTGCTGTAATATTTTCAGGAGTTGTGTAGAGCACAACTTATATTTTTGTATCAATTAAAATCCACTGTTATATTTTTTTAAAAAGTGCTTCCTCCTCCACAAGGTGTGAAATGGCTTTTACGAAATAAGACGGATATATAAATATAAATATAGTCGGCTTTATTATTGGTAGGAATATTTTTATATGTTGTTGTGTTTAATATAAATGAAATAACTTGGAAATTTATTTTGTCTGTTTTATCAGTTTTCTTTACTATTTTTAGTAATTTTATCATTTTAAAATAAGATCACTATACACACAAACTTAATTAGGTCTTGCCAATTGATGGAAAATATAAACTTATTCGTGACAATTGTTAAAGCAATTGAAACTATGTAATGCCATGCTTTGTCACTTAACTTCAATCTTGTTATACCGTTTTCCTTTAGTGAATTTATTACATTATTATCATGTGAGAACATGATGTTTTGTTCTGAGGTTTTGGTGTCTCCGAAATAGAGTAGGCAAAAAATATTCGTTTTTTTCATTGGTAGATAGCAAGTCACATGACCATGACATTTGTGGTTTGTTTCATCAGTATTGTTTGAGATATTTAATGAAAGTTACTATGAATTGCCTCTTGTTTGTAGTTTATATGTAATGACGGCATATTCCAGTTTGTTTACGATTTCTTACATTTAAATCATTAATCTCTTGCTCAGAAGATTATCGTTTTTTTTAAAATTATCTTTCAGTTTTAACTATCGCAATTTTATAATATCATATCATTCTTTATATATAATATCATTCTTTAATGATATTATAAGCAAATTCCTACTAATTGTATTTCTCAAAATACTGTAAATATTAGAATATAATTTTAATATCAATCTATATTACGATCATTAAATTTTATCACATATACAATAGTTAGCAGTAATAGTGCGTCGAAATTATTGGTTTTTTTTAAATCTTAAAATCGGTTGAGTTTCTAAATTTTGTTTTCCAGCTAGAAAAATTGAAAATGAAGTTTGAAAAAATTATCATTAGTGAGAGAAATAGAGAGAGAAGTCTAGTAATTTTTCCAACCCGGTTTTAACTTGTAAATGACTTAAATTAATTAAGATAATTAATAATCTAAAAATAATAATGTTCTTATATGATAACTTGAAGTTTGCGACCATAGATTTCATTTTTCAGAATTAATTTAAATAAACTTGTACTTTAGTTAATAAGATATACTACCATTATGATAAAGTAGAGTGATCCACCTCCATGTGATTCGAACCTGTAATGCCAATTAAATTAATCTGAAACATGTAATCACTTGCTAATCCGCCAACGTTTATCATTCATATTTACAACTAAACTTATTTTTATAAGGGAGGAAGGGGTTGAAATTAAAAAACTAGAGAAAAATATATTCAAATTAGCAATGACAGTTTATTGATAACATAAAAAAATTACAATAACCACTAATAGACAATATTCGATATTATATTGGAACCACCATCATAAAATTTTTGAAAAAAAGAAAATAACAACAAACCTTTTCATAGAAATAGAAAGACTTTAGTATTAATAGTTATTTTCAAAATACCATAAATAGAAAGAAAACGGGTTGTGTAATTACCACATTCAACTCCTATATATAAAACCTCTGATTGGTCTAAAATGTATTGACTGAAGAGCATTAAAAATGCTTCTTGATTATTTAATTTCTTATCCTTAAATCCACTTATTCTTAGATTAAACAAGTTACCACAATATCTATGATGATTCAATTTTTCTTTTAATTTAAATTTCAAACAAACAATGAATTATAATGTCACCTGTGCATACTGCGTTGGAAGATGGTGAAAACTTTACACCTAATTTATTTCTGTGCATTGACATCTTGTTTATTCCTGTAACTTCTGTATTATTTAATACATAGGATTGACCTTCATTGATAATTTGCTGAATCACAAACTATACTCTTTAAAACTCGAATGCAAATGTTAATTCATTGACTTCTATGATTTCTGCGACTTCATCATATTATGAAGATTATGTTTTATAATACCCTTTCCGAAGATGGATTTTATCCATAATTTCACACATCTCGACATTTGTTTTAAATTGACTACAACATTAAAATTCGTTTGCTTAGTTTGCTGAGTTATTCAGTTGCCGTATCCCCATTAATGCGAATAAAGATAACAAATTTGATACAATTCTGAGATTATTAGTTAAAAACAACAGCATTAAAATTTATTTTAATTCGTTGTTGAGTTTTATGCATAAGTATGAATAATGACGAAAGAAGGCAACGAATTCTTTGACGGATTTTGTCTAAAAGCTGATGAAAAAATCTTGAAATATTTTTAGAACTCTGGTAAAGAATAATATTTCTAAGTTTATTTTTTATTACTTTTGTGTTTGGATTATTTTTCTACATGTTTATGTCAGATTTTCATTCTGTAGATAAATATCCCAAGTTTGATATGCATAAATAGTTTTAGAACAGCTTTTATTACCAAAATTCATTTTTTCACTAGGCAATGATTTAGAAAAATTACTCTGAGATGAGACTTTTGATTGAGGGAGTAATATGCTTAGTGATTCTCTATAATTTCTACTTCGAATATTTTGATGGTTACTTTGCTGCTTCTTTATTAAATTAGATTTTTTTGGTTTGATTTATTAATTTGGTTGGAATTTGTCTATTTTAACTATTTACTTTTAATAATTACAAAGCAGTGATAATGCATAAACAAAAATGCATTTAATGCTTCTGCAATGCATAATAATGTAAATACAGCGACTAAAGTGTTGAAAAAAATATCGTTTAAAAATTTGTTTAAAAATAATTTTATAAATGTGTTAAAATTATAAAAAAAACAAGGGAAAAGATTATAAATTGGTGTAACCGAAAAGCTTTTTTCCTGCATTTTAAAATATTGTAAAAATGAATTTTGTGAAGTTTTGTATTTTAACATTTTAGAAGAAAATTGCTTAAATTTTGATTAGTTTCTATTTAAAAACATATTAATAAATTGAAACTTCTTTGAGTATTGTTTTCACCAAAGAGATAACTACTCATTAAATAAATTAGCTTAAGGTTAAACTGCTTCTCTGATCGAGCCTTTTTGGACGATTTATTTCAGTTTTTATATCGCTCCATGCTGCAATTACAGACAAAACTATAAACTGAAACCTTATTGAAAGACTATAAACTTTATCTGGTTGATAAATAGAAAAAAAATCAGTTTTCTATAATTACAATGTTTATTTACCAATATTACAAGTTTATTAGTGAAATTTGATAAAGAAAATGAGAAAGGATTCTGAAATAAACATTTTTTAATGATATTATGAGCAAAATATATAATGTCAAGTGTAAGCTTATTATTTATTATATTTTATATAGAGATGCTTGTTGAAAAAATTGCATCCGAATTTAATAAAGTCCCAAGTATTTTCCTAATTATAGCTTTTTTTAAGAAATATTCGTTTAGAGTCTGAGATGAAGGAAATTTTCTTTTATTTGTAATTATTTTAATTTAGCGTTTTACTCAAATAATATATTAATAATTAATATTTTGGAAGATTCTTCTTGTAAATTACACATATTGCTTTCTCTAAATCTGTTTTCTTTAATCGTGTTTCGAAATAAAGTCATAAGATACTTAAATGAGCAATGCCAATTAAAAAGATCTTTAACGTGAAAGAGTTTGTTTACTACTGTAAAAAAATACGTTGCATTATTGCGAGATAGGCTTTTAAATCTGGAAATTTGTTCTTATTGGAGAAATATTTATTTCCAAAATATCAAAAATAATCTATTCCGTTTAGAATCTTAGATAAAGGGAATGTATATTTTCAAAACACGCATTATATCAATATATATAAGGCGGATATTATCAATAAAAATATCAAATGCTATCAAACTAAAGAGATGTAATCAAAATAAATATCCAATGTAAAGAAACCCGTAAAATCAAAATAAATACAGAATATAGAGAAAAAAAATCAATTTTTGTGGTTTCGATGGCTGATTTAAAGGGTACTTAATAATTACGTTTAGCAATTTTTATATAATTTTCTTTAATTCATTTTATTCAATACATAATCGAATTCTGTAAATGATTTTATATCCATATCTTAATACACTATAATGTTGTCCTACATTTATACATTTCCAATGAGAGCACATCATTTCAGTATTTTGTGCTATTCGATTATTAAATCAATTTTGATTTTGTTCTTGTGCTGCCATCTGTTAGTGGGTTTGAAAATAATCGTGTTTTAAGTTCCAGATTATTTATAAAAATGAATTATAAATTAAAGATTAAAATTCCGAAAGTACTTGAATAAGAAAGAATATAATTTTCAGGGCACAAATAAAAGTGGTTTAAAAAACTTTTTTTTCAAATTTATGAAAATTATAAGATTGTATGCAGACTATTGCAATCAGCTTTTTTACCCAATACGTATTATATATAAAAAAGAAACAGAATTTTCCTTCTCTCCTTTTTTTAAATCTAATACACCCTCCGATCATGAAATTTTTTAGTTTTAAAAATAATTTTTTTTGCTGGCTGAAATAGAACGATCTCTTTATTTCGTAACTTTTTCAACCTCGGATGACGTCACTCATAAACGTCATTGCGTGGGATGGGTCAGTTTGGCTTCTATACCTACTTCCAAGGTTTCACTCAAGGAAATGATCCAGGGAATAAAGAAACGAGACCTTAAGGGGAGGGAAATAAAATAAAACTAACTTTGCTGCCAGTAAATATTTCCAAGTTTATTGCAAACCAAAGAAATATATAGAGAAAATATTTTTAAATTCTACAAGTTTAGAATTGTCATGCCTGATGTTTAAAAAAATGTGCATTTTGGTTATGAAGCTAATTTGTCATTATTATTTTTCTATAAATTAAAGACAAAAAAAAACAAATTGAAGCATAATTAGAACAAATAAAACAAAAAACAATTTTTTAAAATTGTTTCTCACTTAGGTTAACAAATTTTTTTAAAATTCTAATTACTTTTTATTAAATAATTACAGTTAATATAAATATGAATAAAATATGACAGAATTACAAAATTAAGCTGTAAAATCGAAAGCGAGTTTCGTGGAAATATTCCATTCTCCTTTCTACATATGGTGTTCGAACTTGCAGCCCAAGAAATACGAATCCAAAGTCATACCAACCAGACTATCCCAGCATGACAATTACAATTACTATAAATGATTGATCAAAAAATTATACTAGAATTGGATTTTCAACGCCAATCGAAGATTCAAAGCCAATTGTGACAAAGCAAAATACGTGATTTTTCTACATCCGTTGGGGAACGTAATACAGATTAGAAATTTCTAATTTTCTCTATTCTGTATTCTTTTAATTCGAAAGTACTTCAATATAAATCGGAAAATTCGATTAATTAACGATGTTAATTTTAAATTCATCAAACATTATGAAAATAAACAGAATCGTTTAAAATCGCGTAAACATGTTAAGCCTAACCTCATTAGTGAGCGGAAAAAACAAACTGAATTCATTACTTATTTGGCGGCGGGGAAATGAAGAGTTTTTGCGAGAAAGTTAGATTTAAATTAATTAATAAAAAATTATTTGCTTAATATTTGAAAAAACTGTATTTACATCAAATGTCATCCACTACAAGTTTTAAAAAATTACTCGAACTTGATTGGATGAATAAAAAATATTTTGTTGGCGATTGAAAATTTGAACAAGATATATAGATATAAGGACAGTGCGAGCTAATAGTAGGAATTGAAAAATGACTCCAGTGCATAGTGTAAAATGTTTCATTTTATCTTACTTTATTGCCTTAATCGTTGCAACGTGACTGTAAGGAACTTTATGTAATAAAATTTTCTGAACGATTGTAGTTTTCTCTGTTTATTCATATATCATATTTGCCGGCAAAAACTCATAAATAGTCTAGTTTCTTTGCCCCTCTATTTTTGGCGCAAGGGATATATTTGGCCATGTTGTTCCAAGCATATGGTCTAAAATAATACTGTATAAAATGCATCGTTATTTAAAATATGAAATCATTCGGTAAGAGAAGGTGAAAGTTGATTAAATTACAATGAACTTAAAAAAAAATCAGACATTTAAAACAAGCATTGATAGTTTAAAAGTGCGAAAAAGGTGAAGGTAATAATACTCTTTTTAGTTGTCACAAAAATTAAAAACAAAAAATGTATTAGATATATATGAAAAGGCGAACAGCCTTTAAGTATTTGAAAATATTTTGGATTCTAGTTATAGAGATTTATCAATAATTATACTTGCGCATCCATTTACATATTTTATGAACATTTTTGTTACTATACAATTTTTTTTAAATTTATGGATAGTATGCCCACTTAAAGCATTAAATGCTAAAAAATTTCGTCAAACACAGAAATAAAGTATAAAATGAAGAAAATCAAACGCAGTTTATTTTGGAAAATTCTTAGTTTGCAATATCTATCAACAATTTTCGAAACCTACTGATTTTTGATAATATTTTCACGATGGTTTCTTTTTTTATTCTGTAGTTTTGCTCTTTCGGGAAGGGGGGCATCACAATTGGGGAAAATGCAAAATAAATCTAGCTTTAAAAATCAAATGCTTTGGTATTGAAAATGTCTATAACAGTCTATGAAATTCATCATTTGACATTCAAGCTCAATCTATACTATTATTATAAATGTGAAAGTTTGGATGGATGGATGATGCTAGTCAATCACGCCGAAAGCCGAACGAAAGTGAATGAAGAGTAGCACAGAGATAAATTATAGTTTAGCATAGGACATAGGCTTCTATTTATTCCTGCTGATTGAGTGGTTTATTTTTTATTAATTAAAAACTAACTTTCTCGCCCAAAAACTTCATTTTCCCACCGCCAATTGAGTAAGACTTCATTTTTTTCTTTCTCCACGTTAATGAAGTTAGGCTTAAATATGTTTTCAATAGTTTATTTCAACGATTCTGTTTATTTTCTTAAGGCTTGATGCATTTAAAAATAAAAATTGTTAATGGAACGAATTTTGACATTCATTTTGAAGTACTTTTGAATTAAAATAATACAGAATAAATGTTTAAAAATTTCTAATCTTTATAACAGAATAATTGAAATAAAAAAATTTTAATCTGTTTTACGTTATCTCGACTTCCATTGAAAATTCACACATTTGTGCTGCCCTATTGGCATCAGACCGTCAATTCTCAAGCAAACACATGATAATTTTCACGCGTACAAAGTCACTGGCAAAAGCTAGGAAGCTGTATTGGACAGATCGCTGGCTCTAGAATAGCCATTTTATTATTTTCAAAATCTAGCAGTCTTTTCTGGTGGTGCTACTGTAGTTTTTTTGAATTTTGGATTTTGAACAAATAAAACAAGTTACATGAAGACATTACTCAATTTCAATTTTCTTGCAAGAGTAATAACGTTGGTGATGATAAATCACATATTTTGTTATTTTTAGTTAGTGGTATAGTCATAGAACGACCCTCCACGAAGGCACACGGATTAACCATAGAAATAACCGGACCGCCGTAACAGCATTTAGCTTGAATTTGGTTGAGTCCTAAAGGCCATCACCGGTCGCGGTACAACCCTCCTCGAAGGAAGCATATCCCGTCATCGATGGGAAGAGTATAACCCCCACCTATTGAGATCCAACCACCATACTGGAAGCATCTCATCCCGAATTACGAGGTGCCCCCCCGGGGGTAGTAAGTGGTATAGCATTGATATGCTCTACAAAAAAATGTAGTTTATATTATTCTAAACTAGATGTGAATAAAAACAGTAGTCATAACAATTACAAGTACAATTAAAAATTAAAGAATATATTGTTCCGAAATAAAATTGAAATTGATACGAAAAATTAATTTTTAAAAGTGGCATAATGGATAATATTTCCGAAAGAATGGATAATATTTTCCAAAGATTTTGAAGAAGGGCTTTAGAATCCTAATATATATTTAATTAAAAATTCAAATAAAATTCTAAAACCCTTCTTAATGAACACATATTATTCTTGAAGTAATTGTTTAACCTGGTAGATATCTGACACTAGATAATCGGTTGAAGACATTTAAATGTTACATTTTGCTGTAAATGATCTCAAGGGAACAATTTAATTGAACCTCCTTTTAAGAAATATTTATTTCAAATTTGTAATTTTAAAAAAATATACATATAAAGAGGATTGATTTAGATAATTTAATTTAATAAATAAGTTCTCAAATAAGTTGGTGATTCTAAGTTGGAACAGCAAAATATATAAAATTAAGTTTAGTACCGAAATCAATCATATGACCGAGAGCTTGATAACAGAAAACAAGAAAAATGTCATTGGAATTCTAAACTAAAAAAGGTGTATTTCATTATGGAACCAGTATGGAATTTCGGTTTCATGAACGGGTATTAAACCGGAATCTTTTTCAACATAAAATTAGAATTTATTGGTAACATATATCGCAATAAGTACAAATCACATTAGATTAAAATCATCAAATAGTTTCGGATTGTGTTGTGTGATGTGTTACAAAAGGCAATGAGAGAAATAACGAATTTCAAAAGTTTATTGTGCTATCTTCGTTCTGAAATACATTTGTTTTCGATGGGAAACGCAAACCGTTCTCAGCACTCAACATTATTTTTAAGGCTGCGACAACTTATACGCAAACAAACGTTGCCCACAGCACAGAGAAGATGTTGTTCCTTGCCTGATAGTTCCAGAACACTGAACATTTGAAATTAATTACTCCCTTCACTGTCTCAATTATTTGTAATATTTTCATAAAGTTCCAGCAATCAGAATACAGGCAGGTGGTTAAAATTGTAAGCTGTACTTGAAATAAAATTAACCCTTATGACAAAAAGATATGAATTTTATTACTAATTTTTCCAGTGAAGCTACTTATTTCAGGATCTCATTAATTTGCATTCAGGATTTTTATTTAACCCATTCGCTGCCTAGCCTTAATTGTATGAGACTATTCCCATTGTCATTTCTGTTTTGAGTGTTATTGTTTATGTAAGTTTTATTATTTCAAAATAAATGTACGTATTTTTTCATACATCATTTACTTGTATAACAATCAAACACGAGTATACTCGTGGTTGGCAATGGGAATAATCTCATACAATTTAGACTTGGCAGCGAATGGGTTAAATAAAGTAGAATGTTTGTAAAAACAATTTATTTGTACTTTTTTTTCAAGTTTTTACACTTGTATATTTATGTTTGTGGCCATAAAACGTTTGCAAGTCTGACAAGTTATACGTTATAATATATTGAAAGTATCACGAGTATATTCGTAGTGGCAATGTGTAACACACTGTTAGCTACAAGTATATTCGTGATTGGCATAGAATGGGTTAAGAATTTAAGCCTTGAAAGAAAATTTGTTATAAAAAGTAGTACTATTACTTGCCACTCTTGAAGACATTCCTGTTTGGAATAAGACTAATTATTGGCAATATGACAGTGTTGCCTCAACGTAGACTGAATTTTGCACCTTTATTCAACTAACGAGATATTTTTCATTTTTTTTCTAGGTGAGATGCTGTACTACAGTGCAGATGTTTCGGGACCTCAGTCCCTGTTGAAGGTCGTGAGTCCCGTGTTCGAGTCCCACACGCTGCCCACCTGTGCTCTCCAGTTTGCGCTTCACATGTTCAGCATGGACTTCGCCAAATTCAAGATGATTATCAATGCTCCAAACAACTCTTGGGAGAGCACGACGTTTGAAGGAAACAGCGCCCACAGGTCAGTTTTAATTACTCTCGTATTGCAGTTCGAAGCGGTAGAGAAGTTTATGTTTGCTTATTTTCACTTGTTATCATTTTGGGAACAATATTTTCTGGCGTCAACAAAAATCCGTTGGGGAAAAATTGAAATTTTATTATTTGCACGAGCATCTCAAAAAATCAGCTTTTAATAACGCGTTGCCATTGAATTTCCAAAACAAGTTAATGACTAACGCAAATAAAACCTAGAAAAATGCCATTTTGAGCACGCGATTACATGAAATGAAATAAATAGGAAATGGGATATCTTTTTAAACAATAAAGGCGACACAAAGTCTTTTGGATCGTTAGCAATACTAAAGTGACTCATTCAATAAAACGATTAAACTGAATAAAAATGTAATTTAACTTGTACGAGCACGTGGTGATTGGCCGTTCAAGAAATGATGTTCTGACATGATACATTGAAATATGCATAGCAGATTTCATTTTAACCTTTTTTTTTTACAACTAGTAGTTTGAAAATCGAAAAGATCAAGAATGCTATCAGTTATTTTAAAATACATGGAGACGAGTAAAATTATATTCATAAGCTATAAAAAATACCACGTGTAACACTTTTACATAATGAGAATTTATAAAATCTCCTTCTTTTCGATTACATCTCTGGATGTTAAAAACAATCACATGATAGTCACTTCATGAAATCGAAAGCAATATGGATGTCTTGTATTTGAAAGCTTTCATAAAAATGTATATAAATTATTTCTGATTTTATAAGCAATTTCAGAGTATCCATTCTAACCGTTGATCCATTACTAGTTTTTAACCTTTCAAATAATTCTGAATGGAAATTGCTCTGCATGACTGGAAAAATAAGTTTTATATTCTTTCAATCAATAAAGGATCTGCTGAAAAATTAAGATTTCTAAATTTCAATACACTTTCCTAGTTTTATCAATTATTGTTGCTGTTTCTAATAGCACCTGCCATGGAAAATCTTGTTGATGCATCAGCGATTTTAAGCCGAAAGAGCACCTCTTGTCTTGAAGTAGCGCCAACTAGGGCTAACAGTAAGGCTTATCTACTCACTCATCAAATTCGCTTGTACAACCACTTTTAACAAGGGGGGCATTCACACAAATTACAGAGAGAACACAGAAGAGCAACCATGCCCGAACTGGGACTCGAATCCGGGACACCCAGATCATGGGGAAGACTCGCACCCCCTACGCCAGGAACGCCGGTTCTATATTTAGTAAAACACTTGTCAACCAACACTTGTCAACACTTGTAACACCAAAACTAATTAAGTTGCTATCTCTGAACTCTGATTGAAATTATATTTTTTAACCCTTCTCACTACGAAAAATAATTAGATACAAAATTATTCACGTAATACAAAGATTTTTTTATTGCTATAAAAATAAATATGCATAATTCTTTTAAGTCGAATTTCTTTGAAAAATCAATCTACATCTCTTAACCATTATGTAGGGGTTTTTAACAATTATATTTGAAAAATCATCAAATAAAACGTCAAAATGATACACAGTCTTGAATGGTGAGTCAGAGGCACCGTCGGAGTGCGAAGGCTTAATAGAGCATTGAATTTCTTTTATGACATATAGCTTTAGAATGCAACTAACAGCTTTCTGAATTTTGAGCAAGATCTTTGATAATTTTTTCTCAATTAATTCCTAACGTACACTGCATCCAGTTTATTTCGAGATCCGATTCCACCGAAGAACCGTCGTTTAAAGGGGGTTTGTTGCTCGTTAAATCAGTCAGAGCCAAACATCCTCCCGCTGATGTGGTGTGGTGTGGAGAGGGGAGTGCCAGCTCAGGTGTCGTCTTCTTCATCTGACCACGGCTCAAAACTACGAGGTCTGTTCCAAAACTGATTTAGTGTTTCTTTACAAAAGCCTGGCGTATGCTCAATACAAAAGTATACAACATTTCAGTATGTATTCTGAACAGTATGTTCCAATCGTTTGCAAACAAAATTTGGCACAGAACTAACTACAATTCTAGTTAGGATGGCATATACTGAATTTATTCAATTTAAGTCAACACATTTAAATATATACTAAAATAAAGGCGGGCAACCCACGAATAAACCTTTCCTCAAAACTTTTTTTTTCAGATGTTTCAAGTTTTCTATAAAAATTCCTATGCTGGTATATTATCATGTCAGAACATGATATTGTTTTGGGAATGAGGTTTTCAGACGTCAAAAAAAAAATCTGTAGGCGAAAAATAAAAATTTTATTATCTGCACGAGTATCTCAAAAAATCAACTTTTAATAACATAAAGCCATTCCATTTACAAAAGCTCTGATTTTTTTAAAAAAATAAGTTAATATATTTAAAAAAAATAATTTATATAAGCAAATAAAACCTAGAAAAATGTCGTTTTGAGCAAGTGATTATATGAAATAAAATAAATAGGAAATGATATTTTTTGAAACAATAAGTGCGAGACAAAGTTTTTTGGATCTTTTGCGATACTAAAGTGACTCATTCAATGAAACAATTAAAATGGATAAAAAGATAATTTAATTCGCCCGAGCACGTGGTACTTGACCGTTCATGAAATGATGTTCTGACATGATACATTGAAATATGCATAGCAGATTTCATTTTAATCTTTATCTTGTATTGATTGCCCTCACATGTATACAATAGTAAAAAGTTTCAAATTTGATACAGATGGATGTACGATACGATAAACGTGAGAAATTGTTTTATTTGTTTATAGGATTATGTTTTGTTGTTATCACATTCATTTATATTCAAATAATTAATATAAATAAATGCATTTCGTTCAAAATGGGATTGAAATTTACAATTTAAATGTTAAGCTAATATATTGCAATTTATTAATACTTCAATCAAAACATTTTTGGGTTGCCATGTTCTTAGACAGACATTTATTATTAAAATGTATGTTAATATTCATTTTTAAAAAAAAATGAATTTTCCGCCAAAATGAGATCTGTAATGTGTTTTTTTTTCTTCAAAGAAATGATGAAAACAAAATTAAAATGCGACTTTTACATAGTATTTCAACTTTTAATCGTAATTATGAAGCATCTACTTGTCGAAGTTTCCCCTTATATAACTCGGTATTCTAAAATTTTTATTGACTGTAGTCTTTAAATATTTTTGCTCCTATTTGTGACGGATTTCAACAATAAACATTGAAAAATCTTGGCGAATTTCAATAAAGTGACGCGATATTTAGAAACCTGTTTCGAGATTCACCGCTTAACCATACTCCATATTACTACTACGCAGCTACTGAAATAATTACGTGTTAATGGAATATATTTTACGATTACTCAATTTTTTTGGACATGATTGCGTTTATCTTCAATTTAAAAAATAGTCAGCTTATTATTAATCAAAGAAAAAAAGATTAAAATGAAATCTGCGATGCAATTTTCAGTGTATTCAGTCAGAACATTATTTTTTGAACGGCCCAGCACCGCGTGTTCGTGCAATTTAAATTATATGTTTATTCATTTTAAGTTTTTCATTGAATGAATCACTTTAGTATTGCAAACTGGAAAATGGGATATTTTTTCATATTAAAAAAATATCCCATTTTCTATTTATTTCAGCTCATATTATCACGTGCTCAAGATGACATTTTTCTAGGTTTAATTTGCTGTAGTCATTAACTTATTTTTTTTAAATCAGAGCTTTTGTAAATGCAATGACAACGCGTTATTAAAAGCCGATTTTTGAGATGCTCTTGTAGTTAATAAAATTTCAATTTTTAGTCTACGGAATTCTGTTGATGCCAAAAAACACATCTCCAAAACAACATGATAGAAAACCCTATGTTTGTTTGCATGCCTGTAAGTATGCTGAAGCCTAACAGGATTGATCCTTTGACTTAAATTTACACCATTCGGCACATATATACTTTGAGTGGGAAAATATGCTATATGGGGCGATCTTATGGATGCATTGTTAAGAAATTTAATGCTTTAAATAAGTTTTATTTAAACTTTATTTTTTTTACCATATTAAAATTTTAACCGTTGCGTTTTAATAATACCAATGTAATTGTTGATTAAATGTTCCTGAATTTTAGCAATATATGTTTTTAAAATTTCATTTTACAAACTTTTTAATTAAAATTTATTGTTGAACTAAAATTTCGACCATTTTTATTGTTCCACAAAATAGTTAATCCTATATTTTTCTTCCATTTTTATCAATAAAGGATGCAAAATTTGGTTTAACGTTTTGAAACAAAAACCAGTGGATGCGATTTCTCCAAAATTTTATCGTATACTCTGCAATAAAGGTGTTCTCCCCTCTTCTTATTTGCATGCAATGAATACAATGTTAAGTCAATATGTTCATTACTGGAGCAATCAAAATAATACGTTAAATATTAAAACCAAAGTTCAAACTAACATTAACAGACTTGGTCTACAGATTCAAACCACTCTTCCTTTCTGTCTAACATTTAGAGGAACTGAAAGAAATTATATTAAAACGGTGAAATAACATACAATTTGGAAACAAATAACTTATCTTCCGTCTTGACCGAAGAGCTTCAACCCCTTTTCATATTCCGCCTCAAAAATACTTACACGGGGCGATATTAAATAGCATCCAAATTTGCATTGCTGTTGCTGCCAACCACAAATCACGAATCTTGTAAAGAGGACTGTTCGAATCTGTTCTTTTATTTGAGATAATGGCCCTGAATTGGAAAAACTTAAGGACACCATAAATATGGGACCCAAAATTAATTTCGATATTGATCTTTTCCAAATATCCAACACCCCTCATTGGAATTGGCATACAATAGATACGAAATATTAATCTTTTAGTGGAATTTAGCATTTTTACTGAACCTGTCAGTGTGGTGCTTGGTAAATGTTTTGGCGAATCTTCCCTGGCATGCGAGTAAAAGTTTTCGAAAATAAAATTTGTATATCCCTTGCATTTTTCCAAACCAATTGAAATAAAAATATAACAAAACACTACATTTTATCACGAAATTTCATAATAAATGTGATAAAAGTCATTTCATTTTTTAATTATTAAGTTTGATCAATGTCTGATTATATTTAGCTAAAAATTTGATAGGTTTCAACACTATATGTGTATTTAATTTTATTTATTTATTTATTTTATTTTGTAGTATGAACAAACTCGTATTAGCTTACATTCTTGTATTAACTTGCATTCGCTTATTAACTTGCTTTCAGTTATCAACTTGTATTCTCTTATTAACTGGCATTCAATTAATAACTTGCATTCTCTTATTAACGGACATTCAACTATTAACTTGCTTTCAGTTATCAACTTGCATTTTCGCAGTAACTTGCATTCTTTTATTAACTGGTATTCAACTATTAACTTGCATTCAATTATTAAATTGCATTCTCGTATTAACTTGCATTCAAACAGAGCCACAGACCTACTTTCTCTGAACGAAATCTCTCAAAATTTGATAGAAATCTATAACTCTGATGTAAAGATTGTGGACCAAATTACAGCCATCCAAGTCAAAGTGTTATTGAATTATATTTTCTCACAGACAAACGAACATTTTACAAAAAGTGTGTTTCCTCAGATCCTCAAAACCATGAATTCGAATTTTTTTGACAATTACTATATATTTACTATATTATGTATATAAAGTAAAAACTTGTTCATGACCGATAAATAATGAAGTTTCATTATGTGATAGTTCAAATCGAGATCTTCACGTCAGCGTCCTAGCACAGAGGTAGAGCGGTCTTCCTAGTGATCTGGGTGTGTCGGGCCCGAGTTCGGGCATGGTTGCTCTGTGAGGCGTGTGAATGTGGCCCTCTCCCTTGTAAAAAAGGACTGTTCAAGCGAATGTGATGAGTGTGTATATAAATGTAGTAAATTAAATGTAGAGTGTGTATGTAGTTATTCTTGGCCCTAGTTGGCGCTACTTCGAAAACAAGAGACTTAAAATTGTTGAATTCAGCCGTCGACGCTGTTTTCCATGGAAAGTGCCATTAATAACAACCACATAAATCGTCATAACATTTTACATTTAATTCCATTTTAACATTTAACATTTACATTAGTTACATTTTAAAAATAATATGAGGAAATTGGATTTGATTCCTTTAGGGTGGTTTATATATTCAATCGTTAAAATGAATGTAATGATTTTGAAATTACTTGGTTTTGACATCTGTTACAATTTAAAGCATAAATAAATATATATTTTTAGGGGGGGGTGGGAATACCTAAGATTAAGTAATGTATGATATTTAATAGAAAGTAGACGCAACCATTTTTAGTGCGAACCATCTGGTCGTCAAAGACGGCTAGTAGTAAATATGCTAAGGAGAAAACTGAATATTTTCCAGAATCCGTTTCGTTCAAAGATACTGATATCAGATATATAAAAAACAGCTGGCCTTTCAATACCATTTACCGAGGACGCAGAAAAATCGAAGCTTGTTTTCGCAAACGAGAGAAAAAGAGACGCACTTTGCGCTACTTAATAATTTTCCCACACATTAACCACTTGCTTTTATAAAGCGAATTAATTCATATCTCATCTCTTAGCGGCTCCTAAACATCGGAAGGGCGCTCGCATCACTCCTGACGCCTCTTTTTCTCCGACAAATCGCTCCCGGTGCTGAAAGAAGCCCCAGAGAGCCGACTCAAATGAGCTGGTAGAGATTAGGAGGCAGTCGTCATGGCAACGTAATACGCCTCCGCAGGGGTTTCATGACGGCGAGGCAGCGCTATTTTTGGCACACTCTTCCAGATACGAACATTTCTCCGCCGGCTAGGCAAGATTTGTTTCGCGTTAGCGAACAGTAAAAGCACTGATAGGATGTTAGTAGCAGGGAATATAAAATTTTGAAAAACAGCTAAATGTTATGTATCATATGCATAAGCGATATCTACACTGGAAGGCTGTATTTACCGATATGATTTGAAAAATAAAGAGATTGAAGGATATTTCTTTGCAAATTAGACTAATTTTGAGATTAACTGGCTCATTAGGAATACTAGCTACGTTAATTACGCTTAGGCCTTTTAAATATAAATTGTTGTTCATAATTCTTTTAAATAAATAATTAAAGCGTCACTCTATTTTATTATTAGATCACATTATTAGAAGTGACCTCAATCTTTTCAAAACTAGTCGTCATTAGTGACTTACTGGTTCATCAGAAATATTAATTTCATTTTCTTACATTTCATCCGTTTCAATTTTTGTTTCATTTTTAATTTAATTTCATACAAATTCATGTCTATAATCCCCCCCCCAATTGTAAAACATTAAGAATGTTTTATTATCATATGAGAACCAGATATTGTTTTGGTTAGGAGGTTTTGACGTCACCGAAATGTAAAGGCAAAAAAATATTTTTACCTGTTTTTACCATTTTTGTATTATTATTATGTATCCTTTTTGGCAATAGATGCGATTTTAAAAGGTTGATCTGATTTTAGAAGTATCGCTTTGTTATTACATAAGCTCCTTCACAACAGATGCGTTTTTGAAAAGTTGACCTGCTTTTTACCATTATTTGTATTATTATTACGTATACTTCTTTGACAGCAGATGCATTTTTAAAAGGCTGAAGTAGAAATATAATATCATAGCTGTTATTTCATCTCAAAAACGGTCGAGCGCGAAAACTTTGTTGTCTAGCTAGAAAAATTGAAAATGAAAGTTTAAAAAAAATCTCATTATATATATACATACCTATATATAGGGATATAGAGGGATACAGACCGATAGAGAAGTCTCGTGATTGTTTCAAGCAGGTTTAAGCTCCTTAATGTCTTAAATTAATTAAGACAAGTAATAACTTAAGAAATAATAATGTTCTCACATGATAACTTGAATTTTGATATTGTATATTAAATTTAATATATATTTAATGCATTTCAACAAAAAATAAAAACGTAAACTTTTAATTCTCTAACTTATGGGGTATTGTAACTTCACTTTTTTTATTAACTTCATAAATTGAAAAAAAAAATAAGAAACAAAATATTTCTTTAACTTTCGATTATGGAAAAAAAAGTCAAGCAATCATATAATAAATGAATGTTTGATTTTCAGGTAAACAGTGTAATCTATTATTCGAAATGATTCATTTAAAAGAAATCTTACATTTAAGAATAATTTGTATGATATTTAAACCATCATTAAGAGGAAAAGTTTTGAAATTTTTGCACGATATAAAATTTAATTTTGTGGGACAATATTTTTGGAAATTATCGCAGAAAAATATAAAAATTATTCTCGTTTTATAATTAATTAAACTACTTTCAATTAAGTAACTGCTTAGAAGTGGAGTTTTATATGCGATTTGAAATATTTTCATAATTCCTGTATTGACTTAAAGGATCCCTCAATATTAATTTTCTCCGATTCAACAAAATATTTACTAGGACGAAAAAAAAGAAACCTATTTCAAATCCTCAGATGATTGATATTTTTGTTAAATATCTGATCTTATTTTGTTAAAGCTGAGCAGTGTTTGAAACTGGAGCCCTTGGATAAAGGATAAATAAAAATCCTTCTTTACATATAAATATACCCATTATGAAAAAAAAAATAGTCCGCTAACTCCATATTTTAAACTAAACAAGGAAAAAGGCAAAAATAAAATATAGATATCAACATTGAAAATGTTTTGAGTTTCATTTAAGCAATAGAATAAATTACAAACACCGAGGAAAAATTTTTTAAAAAAATATTTAAATAAAAAAATAAATACAGAAAAAATAGGTACCATTGAAAAAAAAATCTTTTGAATTTCAGTATGAGGTATGAATCATATATGTGCTGAAATATTTCTGGAAATTATATTAGAAAGACACCAAAACTTGGCTTTATTTTCAATTAATTATAACCCTGATTAAAATCTCAAAAAATCACTCCGATTTGCACTTTTATGTACACATATATGTTCATTGTATAGAGTCAACATATATACGCACACACACACACACACACACATATTATCTTTTGCTATTAATATAATGATGCGCATATTGATCATTCGATGAAATTTTTTTCTATGCTACAAGATTGATTTTGACATTTGTTTTTCACAAGCATCATATTATATTAAGAGAAAATACTGATAAAGTTAGAAAAAAAATCTCTCTTGAAAATTCGACAGACGTTTCCGTTATAGATATTCCTAAACAAAAGAAAATTGTTCATGTTTTTGAAATTTATACATTTTTTCTCTCGCTTTGTGAACAAGCTAACTGGAAACGAAACAAGCTAGGCAAAAGGATTTAGGTAATTCATAACATACTTTACGACCCGCCACGAAAGGACACGGATTTAAACTTTAAAACTAAATGACCAGACTGCCTCAACAGCTACATTGGCTGGAACAATGGTTGAGTCTTAAGGACCCTCTCCGCTCACGTTAAATCCCTTCCCGTCATCGATGGGGTCCATCCTGTCATCTATCTCCACCTGTTAGTGTATCCATGCCGGAAGCATTTCATTATCATTTTGAGGTACCTCCAGGGCTGATGGATTTTAGTAAAATTATTTGTGAATTTAAATTGTAACTTTTTACCAAATTATAGAAGAAATCCTCCAAAAGGGAGTCTCTCAACCACTTGAAACAAATGCAAATGATTATGCATACCTTCGTGACACAATACATTATATTGATGAAAGTTCGTATATTGTGTCGTCATCAGAAATGTAGACCTATATCAAGTGATGAAGCAAACCCGTTAACGGACTGCCTCCCGTTCGGTCTTCTGTTGGTTAATAAGTCGTTTTCATATCTTTATCCTTAACAATGACAAAAGTTCAAGATAAAACATTAGTAAAAACATTGAAAATGTTTTGAACTTCGTTTCAGCAATGGAAAATATTAGAAAAATAGATAAAAAACTTTAAAAAAATGATTTAAAATAGAGAAATATATATTTTAAAAACAGATATCATAGAATAAAAAAATATCTTGAGAACTTCAGCATGAGGTAGTATTCGAACGTAACAAATCCAAAATGCAATAAGCTTGTGGGATGACTTCCAGAATGGGAATTCTGGAATATTAAAGTAAAAAGTCATGAAAATATGTGAACTAAAAACATCAACAGATGCCTTAATAATCAGCTACATTTCTATCAAAAACATCCTATCCCCTGAAACGAAACAATCTATATAAAGGAAATTTGATATGCAGCTCTTAAATTAAAATACAAATCTGTTTGGAATTTTGTATTCAGTCAGTGAATGAAGAAGTATCAAAAATTCATATAAAATTACATGACTATAACATTAAATTACCTTCTTGAATGCAAATTGAAAGCGCGCCTTAATATCAAAATATACGAGAAACTCTTAGTGGTAGTGAAGCATTCTTCCAGTGTTTATAGAGTGTATTTCTAATTCTAGTAATCACATGAAGAGAAATTCTTATCAAAAGCAGAATCAGTTAAGTTCCGTTAGAAAACCGTTAATCTGAGTATTAAACCTAAATTAACATATGTGCGGGACTTTATTAGCAATAGAAATTTGAGCACATTTATTTCAATACATTGTTGTTTAATATTGTTTTACACTGGATTAATCTCTCTTGATTGCACCAGTCGTTGCGTTTTGTGACTTTTATCATGCAGTATATATCAAACAGACCGAGCTCAAAGAATTAACAAGTTCAAAGTTATCTTCATCACCTGAAACATTCATTTTGTCAATCTTATTTACGTAGGAGTCGCTTAGTGTCCCGTGCTCACTCATATTATGTACACTCATCCGTCGTCACGTTTTAGTATCTATTTCGAATCCTATAGGAACGGAAAACAGTGACTTAATAATACAATCCGAGATACTTTGCCATTAAAGATGACGCGAAATTTATAGTTACATAGTTTCTTATGTTCATGATGTCACGTGATTTACGTTCATTAATTCAAACTATGAATAATAATATTTTTGAATTCATCATTCATCAATAACTAATTAAAAATGAGAAAATATGAGTAAAAGCATTTAATTCGTTATTCATCTATAATTAAATGTACTTAAGGTACATATAGTCATAATAGTTAAATATCATGTCAGAACATGATGTTGTTTTGGGGATGAGGTTTTTGGTGCCAGCAAAAATCCGTAGGCGAAAAATAAAAATTTTATGATCTGCACGAGCATCTCAAAATATCAGCTTTTAATATCGTGTTGCCATTGCATTTACAAAAGCTCCGATTAAAAAAATAAGTTAATGACTACATTCAATAAAAAAATGTCATTTTGACCCAGTGATTATATGAAATGAAACAAATAGGATATGTAATATTATTTTTTTAAACAATCAATGCGAGACAAAGTCTTATTGGATCGTTTGCAATACTAAAGTGACTCATTCAATGAAACCATTGAAATGAATAAAAATATAATTTAACTTGCACGAGCACGTGGCGCTCGGCCGTTCAAGAAATGATGTTCTGACATGATACATTGAAATATGCATAGCAGATTTCATTTTAACCTTTTTTGCTTTTATTTATATTAACTTCGTCTATGTTTTTTTACATGACTAAATTATGCATTCAAAATATTAGGAATAACACTCTCTAAAGCTTCGAGACATATTTGTTGCTTTTACAATAATAGTATGACCCGATTTACTACTAAAAAACTTTACCTATTAGAAGCACAGTAAATACTACAATTCGCAGGTAGGAGCAAAACTGGCACAACACCAAAAGGACCGTTATTAATGCTTTTCGCTTTTCTCGTTCAATAATGTCGCGAGCTTTCAAGGAATGGAAAATAAACAAGAAAATATTGAGTGAACGGATGAAAAATAGAAAGAAATTTCTAGTGCAAAAACAAAACAGAACAAAAACTGTGATAAATGAATGAACTCTACATAATAACAGATGAAACACAGGACAACAAACAATAGAGCAGTTTAATTAAGAATTATGACATATATCCGTGTTCTCCACAAAACAAATCTATTTTAAATTGATAATAATGAATGGAGGCTAACGAACGATAGTTTGCTATCGTTCCCACAAATACAAAAAAAGCTGCATTAGTGAGTTAATAAATACCAGGCATCAGCTGGATATTAAAAGGGTTATGTGGTGTGTTTAGATTTCCGTTTTTTAACATGTCAATGGTCCGCCTGCACGCGCTCACACGCTCAACATTTGTGCTAATTTTGTGAATTTATCACAATTTGATAGTATGGCTCACAAAGCAGAAAATGAGTTGCAAAAATGGATTTGCTGTTATAATAACGAATATCTATGAATACTATGGTTTTCGATCGAAACTAAAGAAAAAGAAACAATTTTTTTTAAAGTGGAATCTACGATCACAAATTTCAAGTTAACTTGTGAGAACATTATTATTTTTTTATTCATTATTTGTCTTAATTAATTTAAGCCATTAATCAGCTTAAGACTGTTTGAAAAAATTACGAGACTTTTCTCTCTCTCTCTCTAATGATATTTTTTTTTGAACTTTCATTTCCAATTTTTCTGGCTGACAAACGAAGTTTTGGAGCCAGACCGATTTTAAGATAAAAAAGAACCCAGTAATTTCAACAAATAGTTCACTATTACTGGAAGCTATTGTATATGTGTTAAAATCCAATGAACTTAATGCAGACTGATATTAAAATTATATTCTGATATTTACAATATTTTGAGAGATACAATTAGTAAGAATGTCTTTATAATATTATAAAGAATAAATATAAATCGCGTTTTGCAAAATTGCGATAGTTAAAACTGAAAGAGAATCCCCCCCGAAAAAAACAAACAAAAATAAAACCAAACGAAAATCTTTTGAATGTGAGATTAATTATTTACAAGTAAGAAATCGTAAACAAACTGAAAGATGTCATCATTTCATAGAAACGACAAACAAAAATTAGTTGATAATAAATTTAATTAAATATCCCCAACGATACTTCAAATGTCATAGGTCAGGTGACTCGCTATCTACCAATGAAAAAAAAATATTTTTTGCCTTCAAATTTAGGAGACACCAAAACTTCCTAACAAAAACAACATCATGTTCTCACATGATAATAAAAGCAATTACAGTAGATTGTCTAAAATCCTTTAATAGGATTTATCACCTTTATTGTTTAGCAGTTAGACAATGCAATAGTTTTGGCTTTTCGATGCATTCAACATAATATATTATATAACACTTACAGGAAATATTTAAATTATGCCACCTATAAGTAATGCCCTACTTTGATAGCTCTTTTTTCTCAAGCATTTAAGTATGAATATAACTTTATCCCTGAAAAAGCAGCCAAACTGCTGAAAAATGTACATTTGGCGATCATCATGTCTGTCAAAATCTAGCAACCCCAAACTGGCGAAAACTTCTGAAGTTAGAAGGGTGACATTTTTGCGCTCGTCTCTAAGAGTATTTCGGCATCCCATAAATTATTGCCGCTGTACTTGGGGAAGAATTTATCACGTAATAAATTTGACTTTATCCACGAAAACTTTTCATCAAATGCTAATTAACGAGTAAGAAAAATTACGAGTGAGGGAAAAAATTTGCTTAAAGAAAAGCGCAATTCAGATTCTGTCGCTGCGTATGCATATATTCAGTTCAGTATGCTGAATGAAAAAAAGAGAAAACAACACTAAAATAGATGTTTATAAATTATAGATATTTCTAAGGGAAAGAAACTGCATGAAATCCTAATTTATATTCTGCAAAGATAAAAGAGAAGAAAAATATGCGATTTTATACATTTTGGATTATTATGTACCTATATAGATATTAATAGAAATATGCATTAGCCATGATGGCCTTCACTTTAAAAATAGCGCATTAAAATAATATAAAAAATCTAGGGAAAGCAAATTTAAAATAGATAATTTTGATTATCAATTTCTGTTTATATAATGATCATCAAAAATTATCTATTTTAAATTTTCACACACAAGTTACCATTACCACAAAGATTAATTTCTTCAAATGGGTTTTAATCACGTGACATCATTGTCACATGATAAACTAAACGGAACATGTCATGTAACATCTAATTTAGCGACTCTGTATACGGATGGTGCATTATTTTCTTTACTTTCGAACTAGAAAGTAAATTAAAAAAAGATTAAAATAATATCTACTACGCATATTGCAGTGTATCATGTCAGAACATAATTTCTTGAAAGGCCAAGTGCTCGTACAAGTTAAATTATAGTTTTATTCGTTTTAATCGTTTTATTAAATGAGTCACTTTAGTACTGCAAACGATCCAAAAAACTTTGTCTCGCATTTATTGTTTAAAAAATATCACATTTCACATTTATTTCATTTCATATAATACCGTGCTCAAAATGATATTTTGCTAGGTTTTATTTGCTATAGTAATTAATTTTTCATTTTTTAATCAGAGCTTTTGTAAATGGAATGGCAAAGCGTTATTGAATGCCGATTTTTTGAGACGCTTGTTCAAATAATAAAATTTTTATTTTCCGCCTACAGATTTTTGTCGACGCCAAAAAACTCATCCCCAAAACAACATCATGTTCTGACATAATAAAAAATATTGAATTATTTTTGAAATATTTGCTTCTTGAAATTCACCGTTGCTTTGTATCCCAAGTGTATATGAGAAAAAATAGCTTTATTATATTTAGTTTATTCATTATATTCATTTAAGCATTTAAAATTATATTTATTTTAATTATAAACAAATTTAATTAAATCAGATTTTTAAAAACAATATGTTTACTTTTTATATATATTTTAATATTAATAATTATTAAAAGGTATTTTATATATCTATAAAATATCTGTTCATTCTATTAAAATCAGCATTTGATGAAAGTAAAAAATAAAAATAAAAATGTCTCCAATAGATTTTTTTAAATTTCATTGTAACCATAAAATTGTGCTAAATACAAAATGTTGAAAATAGTTTTTAAGCTAAATTTATCTGATATTTTTAAAAAAGAAACGATGTAAATTTAATTTCGAGTCTTTTAATAATAAAAGAAAATTTTCTTTTATGCCAAATTTTTTGATGTTCTAAAAGGTAGATAATTTGACCTAAATATACTAATGATGAGGATGTCACGTCCGCTTTTTACCACGGAAAGAGGGGTGCAGTAGCTTCTGAGGGTATGGACCCCTGAGTACCCGAGGGCACGTCTGACTTCTAGCCTATATGAGAAAGAAACACACACACATACTCTTGCACAGCCCCTTTTACAGGGGGGCACAGTCACACATCTTACAGATAACACACAGAAGAACAACCATGCCCTAACCGGGACTCCCAGAACACGAGGAAAACGCGCTACCTCTGTGCCAGAAAGCCGTCCTAAAGATACTTAATTTTTGTAGAAATGAAATGTAGAAGGCAGATAAACGATTTTATTTTAAATTTTAATCAATTGAAAATAAATTTTTGACATTTTGAGTTGAAAATTTTCAGAAATAATAGCCGTCAAAAATCAATTTTACAAATCTTTAAGATTAAAAACGAGTGTCGATTTATTCATGCAGACTTACTTCTTATGTGATTCTTCCTGGAATAGTGGCACTTTTTTTTCAAAAAAAAAAAAAAAAAGAAAAGAATTATTATCTAATTTGCTGCAATTACTTTACATTGTATTATTTCGAACCATTTTTATTTATAGAGGCTTATCTGGGAGTTGTTTTTTCCATTGTAAAAAGCTAAGGAACAAAACTTTTGTTTATTTTTTCACTTTAATAAATATCAAAAAGAAGTTAATTTTATTTATTATTTGCCGAATATTTTAATAAAAACCTCTAAAATATTGTATAATAGAATCTCTCTGCTCAAAAAGTATACTCAATTAAAATTTTTTTCAAACTTTTTCAGCAGTTTTCGCATAATATTTAGCTCGTTTGTAAATGAAAATGCGTCACGCCCTTTTGAAGTTGGAAAATATATATTTCTGGATTTTTCAACAAACAAAATAAGATATATCTCAAATACTTAAATTTATGTTGGCTTTCTGGTACAGAAGTAGCGCGTCTTCCTCGTTTTCTGAAAGTCCCGGTTTGGGCATGGTTGTTCTTTTGTGCGCTATCTGTGAGATGTGTGACTGTGCCCCCCCCTGTAAAAAGAGGTTGTGCAAATGTGGTGAGTGCGTAGCTAAGTCGTACTCTTGGCGCTGGTTGGCGCTTCTTCAAAAAAAAAAAAAAAAGACGCTCCTTTCGGTTTAAATTTGCTACTGTATCAGCGGGGGGGGGGCTTGTCCATGGCAAATGCCATAAGTAACAACAACACTTTTCAAAAATGTGGTGAAAAGTAAATTCTAAACATTTTATCTCAATTAACAAGTCTGAATTCATTTTACTAAATTCATTTCCCATAAATCTTCCCTTCTAATGACTCTCGAAAATCAATCATCATGAAGTGAAACTTGTTGGCTTTAGCAACTTAATTTTGTGTTAAAAATTCTACCTACAACCTTTTTTCTTCCTTAGGCAAGTGCCATAAGTAACAACAACAACTTAAATTTATTCGCAGATATAAATTAAGTATATCTGACTGCCAAATTCTGGCCCGTGATCTGCGTGTCCCGCGTTTGAGTCCCAGTTCAGGCAGGATTGTTCATCTGTTTTATCTGTGATAGGTGGGATTGTACCCCACTGTAAAAATGGACAATGAAAGCGAATGTGATGCGTGAGTAGCTAAATCGTATTGTTGGCCCTAGTTGGCGCTACTTCAAAAACAATAGACGCTCCTTTCGGCTTAAAATCACCGACGGCGTCAGAGAGCTTATCCATACCCAGTGCCATTAGAAACAACAACAACGAACTTCTTAATGAAATAGATTTATTAAAGAAAATCTCGATTTCCGTATTGAACAAAAAATTGAGATAGTAGATAATTTATTGTGTCAATTAACTCGATAAATCAGTTTATCTATCTTAACGACCCTGCCTCTTTAAGCCATTTCTATCAAATTTTGTAAAAAGGAGATAATAAATAACAAAATAACAGAGATGTTCCATTTTTATCATGTCAGAACATGATATTGTTTGGAGAATGAGGTTCTCTGGCGTCAACAAAAATCCGTTGACGAAAAATAAAAATTTTATCATTTGCACGAGCAACTCAAAAAATCAGTTTTTAATATTACCTTGATATTACATTTACAAAAGCCTTGATTAAAAAAAATAAGTTAATGACTACAGCACATAAAACCTAGAAAAATGTCATTTTGAGCAGGTGATTACATGAAATGAAATAAATAGGAAATGCAATATTTTTGTTAAACAATAAATGCGAGACAAAGTCTTATTGGATCGTTTGCAATACTAAAGTGACTCATTCAATGATACAATCAAAATGAATAAAAATATAAAGTTTAACTTGCGTGAACTCGTGGTGACTGGCCGTTCAAGAAATGATGTTCTAACATGATACACTGAAATATGCATAGCAGATTTCATTTTAATCTTTTTTGTTTTTACTGTGAACTGCAGAGTGATTCTATTCAATAGAATTTTCTTCTAAACTTTCCTTATAAAGTACAATGATATATTCGGTGACAGAATGTGATAAAGTAATAATTCTATTTTAAAGAGAGTAGAGACCACAGACTATTGTGAGTATGTATGTATATGAGGCGGTAACACATATCTTATAATTTAGTAAGACGCTTTTTGTCTTTCGGCAGAACAGTAAAATTTATAATTATATGTGTACAACGTAGGTAAAGAAAAAGAATTAAGATGCAAAGATATTAAATTTATTTTTTCTCTAAAATCCGTTTTTTTTAAAATGAAAAGTGTTTTCCCTGACCACGAAAGAATCATTGAACATAGTACTATAATTAATATGGAATATTTACAGCTATTCTATTGCGTTATCGTTTTTAAATCCAACAAATAGCATAGAAATAATAATTTTACATTCGATTGTTGTCAGACTAGGGAATTCAATGTGTTCTTTGGTTCAATGAGTTCAAATATACCTAATGAATTAATGTCAGTTTTGTGTTTATTTAAAAGACAATGATTTGAAAGCGAAATATTGGTGCTGTTAGAGTTAGTAGCACAGATGCTGCAACTTGTATGACAGATGAAATTTTGGTCAATTCTTGATGAATATCAGTGGTGTTTTGACATTCTTCGAATTCAAAACGCCACTGAAAATGAAACTATTTGAATTTAGTTGATTTATTATACATTTTAAAACCGTCTTTACAATATATGGAAACAACTTCAAACCAAAATGTAATTGTTTTGTTTTCATATAATTAATTGTTTAATAACGGAGAGATTTAGCGATTACCTTATTTATTTGAGACCTTTCTTACCTGTACACTGAAGGCTAAAATATTTCTTCACATACTGCTGATTTTCATGGAATATTAAGGCAAAACTCAATTTCAATCTCACACTATTTATATTATTAGGAACATCTGAATTGATGAGAAGAACAACAACACCAATGCGAAATAATAAATTGATCAATTTTTTAAAAAGTTTAAGCAAATATTATTTTTTGTACTCATTCAAATGTTAAACATGCCTATTGAGCTGGAGAAAAGAAGTTGATATTATCAGTCATTAACTCAATAACTATTTTTGAGGTACTAAGTGGTGTACAATATGAGGCTCCTCTTTTAATAAAATGACCAATTTAGCTTCATATTTCAGCTCGTTTTTAAGAAATTAAAGTGTTATTTTGGGTTAATATTTTTTATACTTCACACATTTTGTGAAAATATATTTGTTTTTATTTATCTATTATTACTTCCTGGCTATATTTGCTTTTACGTTTATATTCAATATTGTTGAAGCAGAGGATAGGCGTAAAGATTTTAACAACTTGGTGAATTTTATGAGACATTTACTAACATCAATTATACTTTATAAAATGTTATTTTTATTATTATTATATTTTATATTTCATAACATTTTTATTTTTTGCAAAATTTTTTATTTGGCAAAAGGATAATAAGATTCTTTTTAATTGTCTCGCTCTTAGTCTAGTATTCTAGGCAGTTAATTTATCTGTTTAGGCAGAAATTCACCATAATGTCTCTCTTATTCTGAATGCCTAGGTGAACATTTATGGATAAACGTACCATTTCTTTTCAAGAAATTTATAAGGAGGTATAGACGTGGAATCAAATAATTTTGACCTGATTATTGGGAAAATACTAAGAACTCAAAACTATTTACTACGGAAAAATACATTTTAGACTGTATAGTACTAATGGTTTCAGTTATAAGTGTAATTCATATTAAAGTAGCATTAATGTAACTTCTTTTGGGGTATGTTAGGGAACAAATAACTTATATTAGGATCATAAGATGTTACTTTTAGTAGAATGCATACTGAATCGGAGACATCTCCCAAACGGTTTCGAAGCGAATCTTTAACGCATTTCATATGTGAAAATAAGGACTCTCAGGAATAGGTAAATGGAAATATGGTTAAAACAGCATGGACCAGTTTCTTAAAACTGTAAAATGTGTCTGGAACCGAATTTCATGTTTCCAAAATTTTATTATTGCCATTTATTATTTAATAATTTTTTGAATCCATTTTGAAATAGACTGGAAGTTAGCCAGTTGTATTTAAAATTTTTCAATTTCCAATCAATAGACTGGGGAGACGCTCAGTTTAACAAATGGAGTTACATGCAAACCGTTTTGATCTTTGGCATGCTCAAAATATCATGTCGCATGAGATTGGTTCACCATCCCTGGCCTAGGTTAATATTTTGGGACCAATTCATAACAGATTAGAAAAGATGGATCTTGGATTTTTGCAATTTTCTTTCTTTATGTTACATTAATATTTTTTCTTATGTAAACGTTTCTTTGCTTCCAGATGGGAGAACCAAACGCAGCCTATCAACGTCGTCACTCAACCCTTCCAAGTCATACTCGAAATTCTCAATCCTGGAACTACTTACCCGTCGCATGTGGCCATCGACGACATCAGAGCCATCAACTGCTATCACAGTGAGTAGCATTCTATTGATAATGAAATTAGGCTTTTATACTTGTTGAAAACATACATATCATAAGAAATTCCTCTTTAAACGAGTAATATATATAAAACAATTCAATCTATTCCTACTTTGGATATTAGGAAAAATTTAATTTTAGTAACTTTTTATCAAATAGTTACAATTGTGTTTCTCGTGTTCCGCTTTACAACGGAAGTGGGGTGCACCCTTCCTTCCGACCCATGAGCACCTGAATAATAATCACCTTTGACTCAGTATTTCCAATGGTATAACTCTCGACATGAAGAAACTTGCGATCAGATTCGAACTCACAGCACAAGAGATGCAAATCCCCCGCCCTACCAACCAGATTATCTCAACTTAATAATTACAACTACTATTAAGACGAGAAAATTAGTTTTTAATTAATTAATAAAACATTAATGAATTAATTTTTGAAAGAAACTGTATCAATGTCAATTGCTATTCAGTACAAGTTTAAAAATTTTTACTTGAACTTGATTGGTTGAATAAAAAGTATTTTAATTTTTTTGAAGAATTCACTTCTGCTATTTAATTGAAATCATAGCTAACAAAAGAAATCATCCATATCATTTATAAGATGCTCTAATTTTGTGAAAAAATGTGTTCTCCACGACAAGTTTTTATTCTGTTAATATTATAACAGATATGATTAAATATCATTCGTTTTTATCTTGCCTTTCATAGTGTAAATTTCTTTTTTACCAACCTCTCTTTGTTTGCAAGGGGATATCCTCTATACATAATGTTCACAGACCTCAAATCAAAACTAATTGCTCGGAGAAAAGTAATGTTTCTATAATAGAAAAGGTTGCACTGCGAAATACAAAATAAAAAAGGCAGAAAGAAAATACCAATAACAATTTCAATAAGCCTAGAAGTGAGAATATATCGAATCAACACAAAACTACAGAACTCAGCTCATTGACCTTTGCTAGAATCTAATGCAAAAACATAAATAGAATGGAAAGTCTGTCATTCCATAATTTATATTTATTCACATTTAGTTTCTATAAATTAAAATTTATATGTTTATATAAATGAGTCCATTTAAGGAATTAGGAATTGAAAAAAAGGCTTCTTTCAGATATATATTTTACTTTCAACGGTTTTACTTTACCAATTTAATATCTTTTAAGAATTTGCAATATAAAGATTTATGACCTAAAATTAATGATAGATTAATCGAAGAAATAATTGTTTTTTAACCAATTACATATTATTCGAGAATAAATTGCACAAAGTAAAATTATTAAGCATTTTATAGCATAAGAAAAATATTACTGGAAAAGTCTATATTCAACGACAAATTATCTAAATTTCACAATTATCTATGCTTAGGGGAAAAACTAATAAGGGTGCCAAAAATTTCTTTATTCTTTTATTGGGTTAATGAAATTAAGTCTTAGCGAAGTGTATTCATAAAATAATAGCGTCAGTTTATTGCATTGAAATATTTATTTATAATATACCTATTTTATACAATATTTGATGTTAGAGTTCATCTTGAGTTTTGGGTTTATCATTCTCAATAATTAGCAAAATTATTGATAGATTTTTGAAAGACGTCGTAAGTTATGTTATTTGCATCTTAGGTATAGAGCTAAGAACAATTAAGATTGAGAAATAAATACATTAATGTGTTGAGGTTGTCTCAAAATATCATCTCGGTGTCAGAAAATTTACGCAGACTAATAATTGTGCAGTATATATTAAATGTTGATGACGTATTGTTATATATAGTTTATGTATGTTTCAATGATAATATCCTAAAACCACTTGAACACATTAATTCATTTTTCTTCTTTTGATTTATTAATTTAAAGTTGTATGTCAACGATATAGGTTATTAAATATTGGCCAAATTATTTTATATCTGTACTACTATTATAAAAGTGAAAGTTTGAACGGGTGATGTTAATCAATCACACCATAACTGCTGAACGAAATTGAATGACATTTAGCATATAGATTGATTAAAATCTAGAATAGGACAAAGTCTACTATTTATTTCGGTTAATTGAGTGGTTTATTTTTTAATAATTAAAGACTAAATTTCTTGCCAAAAAGCTTCATTTCCGCACTGTCAAATGAATAAGACTTCAATTTGTTTTTTCCCCACTCTAATGAGGTTAGGCTTAATATGTTTTTGACTGATTATTTCAACTGATTCTGTTTATTTTCTTAGTGTTTGATACATTTAAAACCAAGCATTGTCTAATTAATCGATTTTTAAAATTCATTACGAAGTAATTTTGATTTAAAATAAAACAATAAAAGAAATTAAAAATTTCTTAATGCGTTACCCTAAATGACGAAGAAAATTCACACATTTGCGTTACCCAATTGATATTAAAAATTCATGCTTTTGTGTTACCCAATTAGTATTGAAAATTCACGCATATGCAGCGTGGTGGAATTGTTGATAACTGAATTTCATTTTAATTAAAAGCTTAAAAATTCTGTGTATAATACTGCTGTAGCTATCGGAATCTCGATCGATAAATAAAATAGACTTGAGTTTTAAGAAATACGGACTTGATTTGCTTTTTTGATTTACTTCAGGTAGACACTGTAAACATTGTTTTTTGGTTAGTTGGAGCTTTAATTTGCAAATGAAGTCTTTTAGTTATAGGTTATACTATCGTATAAAATACAGAAACATTATGTCAGCTTTTTTATATTGGAAAGAAAAAGTTATAAAAAAGCTGCCTATTCATGACATTCTTATTTCTTTGTAGCATAAATTTTTAATTTTGTAAATAAACAATGAGCTTTAATTTAATCAGAATATTCGATGCTGTATAT
>JAOUZG010044158.1:559052-572815 GCA_026289955.1 Argiope argentata | reverse complement strand
CGACTGCATTGACGCGGAGGACGAAGAACAAGATTGTGGTACGTTTCCAGAACAATTTATTTCTCTCTGTCAGGCACATGCAACTATAGGACCTCGCACCCACGCGTCTTCTCGGAACAAAATGAAAAAAGTCCCTGTATTTTTACTTTTAATCCATTGCACATTGGCGACCAATTATTTGCTATTTGCGGGTAAATGATGGCCATCATTTATCAATTACCCACAATCCCCATCATGCATATTTTTCGTAATAAAATAACAAATGTTACTTCTAATACATTCGGTTGTTAGTTCTGTTGTGATACATCGAGCCATAAAATGATGCAGCCTTTTACATAATCTGTAAGTTGATCTTCTGTACAATTTTTCATGTCTTGAAAAAGTCAAAACACGGTCTAAGCCTACGGTTTGGAACCGAGTTGAGTTTTTAAAAAAATTCTTTTAATTATAACTCCTATGCTGGAAACAAATACAAGTAATATAAAAAAATTTAAAGTCAATTTCTACCTTGATCAACAAAGAAAGTTTTATTTTAGTAACTTTTTATTAAATATTTACAATTAAATTCAATAATTTATCAAAAAGTGTTGATTTTTGCAAGAATTGAATACGTATGAAAAATACTGAAATCCTTACCTATTATTTACTACTGCCTATTGATTTCAATTTTCATCAACCCCTTAACCAGTTAACCTTAACCTCGTAACCGGTACGCTGTACGTGCATCGATTTATCGAATTTTGATAGCTATAAACAAAAAATAAATCATTCATAATAATTATAACTCAATAGTAAAAGGACTTCGAATACGTAGATAAGCCAAGTATTCCATGGATTTCCATTTGAATCAAAATAAGAAAATCTTCCAAAATAGAAGTTATCAAATTAGATAGTAAGGAAAATAAACCAGTTAAGGGGTTAAAAGCTGCTTAAAACCTATTTAGAGTTTTAAAAATTAGTTAAATTTATGAATGAATTAATATTTTTTTTAAAAAACTCTATTACCGTCAATGTCATTCACTACAAGTTAAAAAAATGTATTTGAACGTGAGTGGAGGAATAAAAAGTATCTTATTAACGATCGAAAATTTGAACAAGATATAAATAGGGAGAGTATGAGCTAATAGTAGGAAATAAATAACTTAAATCTTCGCTCTAGTATCAAATTTTATTTGTTAGATATGATTAAATGATGGTACTGTTATTTAACTTAACGCGATAATTTGTGCATTTATACTCCTTCAAAACTAAAATAGTTTAATTCAAAAATAGAAATCGGATTAATCAAACAGAAACTAAAAGAACACTAACTTTTTTCACTCTGAAATCTTTTGCTACATAGTAGAATTGGCTATGTGTAAGTTATATATATATATATATCGAAATAAAAAGCTCACTTTAAAAGACTTTGTAAAACATTTGAATAAAACATTAAATAAAGAATAAACATAAAACATGTTTGAATAAACATTAAAAACTGTAAATATGTAACAGCTTAGGATTTAGAATAGAATTTTCTATTTAAAGAAGGCTAAGACTATTGTTCTCTTTTCATATGATTCTTCTAACAAAAGACAAATGTGCTCTATAAAGGTTTGATAATTTCACTAATTAGTTACGAAGATTTTGAAGAGTGATAGAGCTGAGAGAGACAAACTGTTTATATTTAGAAATCAGCATGCAAAATATATAATTCCAGAAGTTAAACTTTCAACGATTATAATTAATTTTTGTAAATGGCAACAACTTTTGAATTTGTAGAGCAGCTGATATCTAGAATGGAGAATTGTAATTTTATTGAATTTCTGGTATTTTTTCTGCACCTAAATAGAAAGGGGAGCAATTATTGGCTGGAAATCCAAATCGCCATTTAAAGAAAAACAAAACCCATAAATTGTATGATTAATTTCTTAGCTTTAGCTTGTAAATGGATAATAGGAGTAATTCATTATGTTCGTATATTCCATAAAAAAGATCCTGAAGAATACATTTGAGCTTTCAAGAAGAACATTCAGATTCTATTATTACTTTCTCGTATGCATTGAGAAAGTATTGGACTCATCAAGGGAATTCGATATTTTTGAGATTTCCTCAAATCTCCACGCGTTAGATTTTCCCGAGTCTGAAAAGAAATCTCTGGAAAACAATAACTGGAAAGCGCGTAAAATTATATGGATGAAATTAGATATAAGAGCTTGATGGCGAATTAGTGGATTTCTATCAAATTTTAAATGAAATTCATAAAAATAGAAATTCTGTCTGTTCGGATGTCTGAGTAGTCATGTATATTCCTCTTGCTTCCTCCCACCGTTGCATATCACATGTTTAGACATTTTTCTTAGCATACGACTATTGAAAACTTATAGCGTTTATTCGATTTTTAGACAATATCCCCACGAGGGTTTAATCTTGTGAGAAATATATGAATTTTTTGTTTTTTTAAGTATACTGTTTTAAACTGAGATTAAATTCAAATGGGGAAATTTTAAATCCAAAACTCAGCCCTTTATTTTATATATCCCTCAATGTGTTGAAATGGTTTAAATAACGCTGCTCTCTCTATCAATCTTCAAATAACATTATACCTTATATGAATCTAATTCGCAAAAATACTTGGAATCTATAAGACTATTTAACATTTATCTTCTTGATTAGATAATTGAGGTTCATAAGTAAGTGGTTCACTCTAACTTTGTAACCTACACAAATTCAAGCGATTCTATCTCCCTCATTTATATTGTATACAGAGTATTGTATTTGATTATTTGATCATCGATTTCTGTTTCTTAATATTTTGGAAGAAATAGCGCTGTTGATTCCTTATGCTTGTTTGTTCTGCAGACAAGATTCCCGATAGCGCTTACTGCACTTTTGAGAAGGACATGTGCGGATGGAATGTCAGCACGACTGAGCACAGTGAATGGATAAGGAGAAGTGGCTTGTCTCCCAACTCGAGGACTGGTCCAAGTTTCGACCATACTTTCCAGAATTCAACAGGTATTCAGCAGTTTTTATTTATAATATCTGATATATTTATTTTCTTGTATTCTAGAGTACCAGGTGATTCAAAAGTCAATTGACATTCGCAAATTCAATGATTTAAAGAATAATGTATGGCAGAGAGGTAAAAAATTGGCATACATGTTGACATGAAGTTTTATTGAGACTAAAAAAAGTGCAGAAAAGGCCAACAGATGGGGCTTCATATAATTAAAAAGCAGTAATTAATGTGATAATTGAATTTTAGCAAAGACTATACGCTTTATGAAAAGTGTTCAACATGTCACCCATCATTCACCAACAACCCGTGTAGTTGAGAAATTTTTTTGCGAAGAGTACTGAAAAGTATACATGTAAGTGTTTTCGAATGTTATCATTTATCCTCCCTAATAAGATCGGAGATCGCGGTAGACCTGCAACTTCAAATCCATAATCGATAATCACACCAATTGAGATCTGGGAGTTGGAAGTCCAAGTTTGACTGAAATTGTTGTTCAGTACATGATCATCGCCAAACGATATGAGCAAGAGATCTTTCACAAGTGTAACATTATGGGGGGAGACTTATATGTATATTATTTCGTGATTTCCTGAATTTTCAAATGTTATTCGATTTTTGAATCACTTAGTATTATCAGCCAATGATATCTCGAATTCAAAGATTTACCTACCTAATTTTTTTTCTCTAAAAGTTCATTCTATTTGAGAATTTCCTGCTCACATAACTTGTTTTCAATTTTTCTTCTCTTTAGGAACATATCTTGTGGCTAAATTCCCACCCGGCAGATCTTTTGGAGTGCAGACAACTTTGATAAGCCCGTGGTTCATGCCTCCGCCATACTACCACAGAAATGTGCACTCGGCATACTACAACAGTTGCCAGGTAAGTCATGTTTCTTGACAATAAAGCTGCTTGGCGAACCAAAAAATTATTATTTGACTTGAAAGAAGGAAAAGGTTCAAGCCAAATCGAACCGTCTATCGGTCTGCAATTTCACAAACATGCAAACGTGATGATTCAAAAGCTTAATGACTTAACGTATCAAATTTTACTGGAAATTTTGGAACTACATATTCAATATTGAGTGGAATTTTTGCTTCAATCGGTTGGGAAAACGTGTATAAAGCACAAATTAATCTTCAGTTGTTATTATTGACATGCTGAGGAATAATCGTCAAATAACTCGACAAAGATGACAACATAGATTCTATAATAATACTAAATTCTTGGCAAAGATGAATGTTTTGTAGACTCGCCAAAGATGGCGCCATAGATTCTATAAAAATACTAAATTCTTGCCAAAGGTGAATATTTTATAACTATTGCATATCATTGTGGCGCAAGCTGGCCACTAGCATGATAAATTTAATAGAGAATATGCGAGAACGCTTTGAGGAAACCATTCCCACTAGTTTCTTTATCATGTCGACCTTCCAGCCAATGTATTTGTGCAAGCAGATTATGCTAAATCAGAAATCCATAAAGGAAAATAATGAGCTGCTAATTTAATATGGGTAGTTTTCCAACATTTGAAGTAAAAATCGCTTCTGATTTTATGTTGTCCAATAAAAGAGACGTACTAGATATTCAACTTTTACCTAACTCTTGATAGAAAAAAATGAAATGAAATGAAACGCAAAAGACGTTTTAAAGGACTTAAAAATTACGATAATTTATATCTTCTAGATCAATAAATAAGTTGCTTAAAAAGTTATGGTCTAAATTAATCAAGATAGTTTTATCAATTGTGATTAGTAAAATATTTTTGATACTTCAGAGAACAAAGAAAGAGACTAAGAAAATACTTTGTCTGTGATGAAACTCGACCGGGTCATAAAGCTTTGAATACCGATATTTTAGGTTATTCTTAAGCATTTCAGTAATTGCCGAGAGGAAGTTACACCAAACAATTTTCTGTGCCCAGTTGAAATTGGAATTGAAATGATAAGTTGGTTGTTGTTGTACGGTCTCATTGGTCCGCATTGCTGACCATGCTCCATGCTCCATGACGTCATACACTCTCAAAAAATCGTTAAAGACTAAAAGAAAACACCGTTAAAGGACCTTCAGCTATTGAAGCAATGTTTGGAGAGACTCGGACACGCTAGGTTGTGATCAGGTGTAGCTGGCTCAGTAGAACAGTTGGTACAAATTTCAAAGCTCTTGGATCCTTCGGAAAACTTCTTTGATTTAAGGTGACCACTTCGCAAGCGGGCAGGAATAGTTTGTCCCTGTCTATTAAAACAGTGAGCCAGGGATCCTCCCGGACGAGAACATTGATGCCATTGGTGCTCTGGGGGGGGGACAATCCAAGTGGTCTTATTCTTATGTTTTATTTTTGAGTAAATCTCCAAAAAGGTGAGAGGTTCTGACGGCCCAGAGGTCTCGCCAGCCACATCCTTGATGGAAGAGTCCGCAATATTATTTCTCTGAAGACCAAGTTGGGAAGGGATCCACTGTCGATGAATCAGATGCGATATGGAAAAAGCCGTTTTAACTTGTTGAGTAGACACTCCAACACTAGCTCTCACGATTTGCCAATTGGTCAAGTGATGTATTGCACATTTGCTAACAGAAAGAATCCATATCTCGTTTCCATGGAAACAAAACGCTAGATAACCAATGGCTTCATCCATGACTATTAGTTCACCGCGAAGTAATGAGATGTGGCTGGGATTTCTCTTCTCATTCCTTAAGTCATGGATTTATGATTTGATCTAAATTCCTCTTTCAGATTGGTAATATTCGTGTCTACGACATCAATTGGAATCTCTCTACTTTTCCCGGGAGCTTGTTGTCTCAGATAGATAGGAAGATATGTTTGTTAATTCACATGTACTGGAAAGTCAAAATGGAAAAAGACAGCGTCAAGATCATCCATTGGGTCATGCCATTGTGTCAGATGATGTGGTTCCACAGCACCATCGACTAGATTAAAAGAGTCTATTTGGTTGAAGGGACTGTTTTTTCTGAGTCTGATTATTATGCCAGTTTTTGACGTAGGTAGAAGTACGATTTTGAAAGTCTAGATCGCTGAGTTTGCTGTAAAGTTCTATTGTACAAGTTCGTTGATACTGAAATTCAAGGCTTTATGTCTCGGTCAATTTTAGTGAGACAAAAATGTTTTTGATTAATATGTAAGAATTAAAAAATGTAATGCTAAACTTGATTAATATAATCAGGAGACAATAATAAAGTTTTTAATAATTTTTTTCAGAAAAATATTTATTGATTCGAAATAATATTGATAGAATTCGAATAATATTTCCAGCTCATAGTGGACAGATATTTAGTTTTTAGTTTTAAAATTTCCTATTAAGCCAAAATTAGTGAAGATACTCCATGTAAGACATGTTTTAATTTATATATTAACACAATTTTGGGAAAATTTTGAATTGTTCGAGTAGAATTTATGCCATTTTTACTGACTAGATGAATAACGTGTCGTATAATGAAATAAAGTCGTAATACTTTACATGAATAAAAACTTAGGAAAAACGAAATTGTTTTATATTTCTCTTTTGAAAACAAATCTAAACTCATGAAATGTAATAATTACATCATTTTCAATGATGCTTATTTCATTATTGTTTCTTTTCTGTGTTTTTGTGAAGGTGCGGTTTTTCTTCCACAAATTCGGCAGTGGTGTTGGAGAGTTGCGGGTGTATAGCTTAGAAGGGGATGCGGCACCTCACGGTCCAAAATTCACTGAATTGTGGAGAAGCTACGGAAACAAGGGAGACACCTGGTGGAAGGCGATTGTCAACTTGCCCAACATGACCAAACCGTAAGACATTTTTCTTTCTTACCGTTTTCGTTTTTTTAATGAAATGCTTGTACATTTTCTACTGTATTCTTCGGGCCAACTATTCCGAATTAAGAATTTTGAAATTTATTTATTTTATGACTATCAAAATCTGAAATCTAATGATATTTTGCTGATGAATCTATTAAGATAAATTATTTAAGCATTTGTATAAAGCATTGGTTTAGCTGCCTTTAATTTAATTGAAATCAATTGATCACCAAAGGCTTCTAGTTTAAAAGGATTTTCAAAATAAAAGATTCCCTGTCTCCACGACTGGGCGAAACAAGCAAAAATTTTAATTCCCATGAATTTCATAGTTCATAGATAAATCATCTGTGCTGGTTTGTCTTATCCGATCCTCCATTTTTGAGAGAAATCCCTAGACTACTACTTCATTCTACATTTTTTAAGATAGAAAAAAATGTTGATAAAGTTTTCATTTCAACTAATAAACCGATGACAGCAATTTTTTATTTCTCATATATAAAATATACAAAATATCGCAATAGAAAAAAAAGCGAATTGGTGATTTCGACGAGTCTCCAAGCTTCAGATCTCAGTGTTTCCCCCAATTTTTTGGAGGAAACAATATCTTTTTGGCTTTAAATACGACAACTAAAAAAAACTTTTAATAATTTAAAGGAGGAAATTTGGCATGGGATTTTCTGCGCCAAATCGCCAAATTTGTCCGAGATTCCTTTACAAGAATTCTAAAGTTTAACTGTCGAAACAGAACTTAGCGTGAAAGCTAGGAAATATAAAGAGCATTTTGAATAACATTTGTATACATATTTATCAATGAGATCGCAGCTTCTAATGAAATTTTATATTAAATCCATCGATATTGTCTGTCTGTCTGTAGTCTCATACTCATGTACGAATGAAATAAATTTCTAAAAACATTTGGCATTTATTGATAAAAATCAAAATTTCGCATTTTCAAATCATCATTAAATATATTTAATTTTGTGATATGATGATGGATTTATTGATTCCTGTTTCAGATTTCAAGTTCATTTCGTGGCCGGACGAGGAGTTGGTAACAGCGATATTGCTATAGACGACATTACCTTGAGCCCAGAATGTTTTGGAATAGGTAAGCAAAAATTATATACATTTACTTTTTATACCATCAAAGTTTTGTATTCATTGTCATGTCAAAACATAATTTTGCTTTGGGAATGAGGTTTTCTGAGGTCAACAAAAATCCGTAGGCGAAAAATAAAAATTTTATTATCTGCACGAGCATTTTAAAAATTCAGCTTTGAATAACGTGATGCCATCCTATTTACAAAAGCTTTGATTTTAAAAAAAGGTTAATGATTACAGCAAATAAAACATAGAAAAATGCCATTTCGAGCACGTGATTATATGAAATGAAATAAATATGAAATGGGATTTTTTTTAAAACTATTAATGGGACACAAACTTTTTTTGGATCGTTTGCAATACTAAAGTGACTCATTCGATGAAACAATTAAAATGAATAAAAATATAATTGAACTTTCTCCAGCACGTGGTACTTGGCCGTTCAAAAAATGATTTTCTGACATGATAAACTGAAATGTCCATAACAGACTTCATTTTAATCTTTATTTTTATTTAAAATTGTTTATGTATTTATGTATGAAGATAAATTTAAAATATTTCATTCAACTCTTATTGGATTTATTTAAAATTCCGAAAGGAGAATTATTTTCATAGCCAAGAGAAATGTCACAGCTTGTGGACTTACGTAAGAGTAATTTTAATATTTATTTCGGTAACATTTGTTAGATTTATTTAACATTCTTAAAGGAGTTACTTTATCATTAAAATGAGAAATCTAATTACAATGTCTTATTTAAAACATGTATGTATTCTCTTAAATAGTATATTGTTTGATTAATAAAATTTCCGAATTAAACAATGTATATATTCACTTTGAAATTTGATTGGATTTGATTCATTAAAAACAGAAATTAGCCAATTTCCTGGCACAGAGGTCGCGCGTCTTCCCTGTGATCTGGATGCCCTGTTTTCGAGTCCTGGCTCGGGATTGATTTTCTTCCTCTGTTCTATCTGTAAGATACATGAATGTGTCCCCATGTAAAAACGGGTTGTGCAAGTGAATATTATGATTTAGTACTAAGTGGCCCTAGTTATCGCTCCTTGAAAGCATTAGACGCTCATTCGGCTTAAAATAGTTGAATGCGGAAGCGAGCTTGTTCAATAGCAAGTTTCGTTAGAATTAACAACAAAATAGAATTTTATCGAAAATGCTTAAATTTATCTGTTATTGTGTAACTTATTAAAATTAACATTCGTATTCTGCTGATTATATATAAGTAACATAAACGAGTTTTTAATAAAGAAGAACAATTTACTCCTAATTCTTAATAGGAGAAGGTTGTTCTGCTTCTTCAGAAAATAATTTGTTGACAAATATTATTTATTACATTCAACTCAAAGCTCTAGCTCATATTTAAAATTCAGCACTTAAAGCAGAGTTACAGCTGACATTCTGAACATTGAGACTAGATGTGCCCTACCGCACAACTATCCCTACCGTCAAAACAGAGTAAGTGCTGTTTTAGATTTCCCCTTCCTCTTCTTGTATTACAGTATCCGAAGAATTAATCCTTTGAGGAGGGATTTTTTTCTTTTCCAGTTTTCAGTTCAAAAGATAAACATTAGAATTTGTATGCATATTTTCTTTAACGTCAATGGATAAAATACTATTAAGACATCATAGCTGTGTTCAAAGAGAAAATAATTCCACTCATTCTCTTCAAAAGCTAATTTTTCTAATCTGAAATCAATACGATTTAAATAATTGGCTCTTGGATAGTTAAATATGAGAATGCTCATTGCTCATTCTGAGCTACAGTGTTTGATTTTCCACACTCCCCAAGGTTGTCATAGACAAGAATATATAATTTGATTCTCTATAACTGCATATAGAGAAACTGAACCGATTAACACGGTTCATAATGATATGAATAGAGGAACGGAATTTTTTCTACGGTAAATTTTCTTTGTCTTCAAGACTATTCATACGCTGTTTCTAGAGCTTCTTATTCCTCTGTACGATCCTGTATTGTAACACTCCCGACATACTTACACAGATTCCAACCAATTTCCTTGCTGTAGCTGTGGGGAGATAGGATCTCCAATTCACTATGCCCCAGAATGCCCACTCACTCTCTCATGGCGCATGAGAAAGCCAGAAAGAAGTCTCGAGTAAGAATGGTGTAGGAGAGTTGCATCAAACACCCTTTCACGCGGCAAAATCCACTCCATAGTGAACCGTATTCATAGATACCAAAACCTCTTCGAGACCTACAATCGTTGAGACAAGAATTCCCCTTGTGATAATCAACCAAAATTCTAACTTAAAAAGTCCCTCAAAAGTGCAAATCTCATGATGGAAATCAAGGCCAGGACCCAGATGGGCGCTACATATTTCTAACTCTACAGTGATTTTTTATTTGCCATATGTATATTCATAATTTAATTTGTCAATTTTCCCCCCTTTTCAGTTGGTAATCTAATTCCCCTGTAAGTTCAGCCCATAGTCACCATTTGTTTATGTATTCTTGTCCCCTCTATCCAGTTATAACTTCAGAAAAAAAATTGAACAGAATTGTGTAAGATTTGACATCGATGCCATTCTCTCTGGAAATCCCTGAATGCTGTATCGTTTCTTTTTTCCTTTTTCTCTCTCTCTCTCTCCCATCTTGTGCTCATCCAACTGGTTAGATAACTTAGCGTTATAAGCACCGGGGGCACAGGATAGCGTTATGTTATGTACCATCAAATAATTAAATATGAGGACACTTAATCTTAATACCGGCAATTGATTTATTAAGCCTGCCTAGATCATCATAAGCAAGAAAAAAAAATGCCGTCCCAATAATCAAGACTACTGGATTCCAATCAAAACTTTTCATTGTGCTATGAACAATAGAACAAAAAGGTTCAGCCCGCAATGTTGTACTCTTCAAGACAAAGCATGTATGGTTTCAGGAATATTTTAACCCTTCTGCTTCATCCATTTTACAGCGCTAGAACAATTAAACAAATTAGAGAATATTTATGCAGAATCATAATGATTAATGCGTCCCACGTCTGAGATCACCATACACAAAATCATGCTGTTTAATCGTGCATATGACGCCAAACAGAACTATTCATAAGATCATAGCATTGAAGCAATATGTACTCGATCGCACAATTGTCCCTCTCTTCAAGATTGAGCGAAACCGATGGTTTCAAGAATCTTATTCCGCTGACTAACGCTGTGTAAAAAAAGCATCTGATGAGCATTTTGTTAAAATAATGGTTGGATTTTAATTTGATAAAATTTAATTAATTATTTATTTAAGTTTTGCTGCCATCTGATAGAAAATAATCCTCATCAGATATTGAGCTGGTTTATTGTCTTGATATGCTTGCTCGAATTTAATTATTCAGGAAACTTCCTATTCTAATCAAATGTTTCCTTTTCTAGGCGTTCCCGAAAATGAAAGCATAGTTCCAGATGAACGTAAGTATCCTATTTCATACCAACAACTATTTTTTTTTTCAATCTGGTTTTATTTGGCAAAAAAAAATCAATTTATATTTGGAATTATGGAAAAGAGTAAACTGATATTTAAGAAATTATAATTTAATTAACTTTGATAAATTTAATTTATTTAACTTAGAATTTTTAAAGTATCATTGAATGAAATGTTTTTTTAAAAAATAAATTTATTTCTAAAATAGCATTTATATTAAAATAAATATTAATGAAAAATGTTATGGGAAGTGTATAAGGGAAATTCATGTGATCGGAGAAAAAATGTCTGGTAATTTTAACGAAACCATGCTACATTAATATTATTTTTAATGCAAAATTAATAGTATTAGTTTTATTTTTCATAAAGAATGATTACGTAAATCGAAAAGCAATAAACTATTAACCACTTTCATAGATAAATTAAGAAGAAGATAACAATCACTTTGCTTAAAACAATTGGATCGTTGATTTTGGTATCTTCGAATGCTGTATAACGTCACGCATATATTTAATAGCAAAAAATTGCAGTAAAATGTTTTATAATGGTTTTCAACTCAAATAAACAACTATTAAGAAAAAAAATTATGAAGGACAGCTACCCAATACGAATTCTACGGTTCAGCCGCATCGCAAATGTAATGCTTTAACTATTTTAAGCGACAGCAGTACTACTGAATCGGCCTGTCTACAATTCGAGGGATTTCATAGAAGGATTGACAGAATTTTTAATCAAAACTTTAGGTGTATTAGCTATGACTGATTTTATAAAATCCCGTTTTTATATTTCCCGTTTTCGTACCTTCTCTTATACGAAATATTCAAAGATAGAATATTTTAAACGATAAAAAAATTCCATCTTGAAATTTTGATGAATATCGGCGTTTTTGACCTTCCTGAATGAAAACAAGTCATATAAGAAACAATTCCTACTTCGGTCAACAAAGAAAATTTTTATTCTGGTTACTTTTTATTAAATAATTACAATTAATATAAATATTTATAAAATATGACAGATATGCAATATTAAACGGCAAAATAGAAAACGAATTTCCTGGGAATTTAAATTTCCTTTTTCTATATATGGTGTCCGAACTTGCAGTCCAAGGGATGCGAATCCAACACAGTACCAAACAGACTACCTCAGCCTGACATGTTACAATTACTATAATTAATTCATCAAAAAATTATACTAGCACTGAATTTTCAACGCCAATCGAGGATTTAAAACCAATTGTGACAACGCAAAATGCATGATTTTACTACAACATTTGAGGAACGCAATACCGATTAAAAGTATTTTATTTTCTTTATTATGTATTATTTTAATTCAAAAGTACTTCAAAATGAGTCGAAAAAATTTATTAATTAGCGATGTTTAATTTTAAATTCATCAAACATTATGAAAATGCTCAGAATCGTTTAAAATAATCGGCTGAAAACGTGTTACGCCTAACCTCATTAGCGTCGGGGGAAAAACTGAATTATCGTTACTTATTTTGCGGCTGGAAAAGAAGATTTTTGGCAAGAAAGTTAGCTTTTAATTAATTAATAAAAATGAAGTTTACTAGCGGGTATAAGCTAGTAAGTTAATAAACGTGAATCGAATATTAGCAATCGAATGAAGTGTGTGTGTGTGTGAGAGAGAGAGAGAGAGAGAGAGAGAGTTAATAGTATGAATTGAAAAATGGAATAAATCTGTCTGTTTGTACGCACGATATCCTCTTCCATCTAGAAGGCCGAAATTCGGTATTAGTCTTTGGCACTAAAATTATAGATTTCTATCAGATTTTGAAAGAAAGGATTGGAAAGGAAAAACTTTCCTTACTTTTATTTCAAATAGACAAGTTCCCTTATAAAGAAAAACTATGTGTTCAAAATTAAGTGGCTTAGATGAAATTTTGCATTTGCTTCTCTTATCAAATTTTTTTTAAAAATGCGTCAAATGCTTGTTTAAACGATCTTTAAGAATGCGATCAAAACGATTATTTAGTTTTTATTACTGTAACATAAAGCACAAAATACTCAAATGCGACTCTTTTAATAGTCGTGAGAGCCCGGAGTTTTGCTTGTCTTAACATCCTTTCATTTTACTGGGGCCTTTACCTTTCATTTTGAGAGGATAGTAAAATTCTGATTGCTTGTAAAATTTACGTCTTTTCTAAAGTCGGCGAATTTTATAGGAAGGTGAAGTAAAAGAGGGATTTCTTAGGAAATTCAATAGAAAGCTTCTATTTACTAGTCTACTTTTTTGTAAAATACTTTCTCCATAAATGTAAAGGAATTGTCACTGTTTGTAAAAAGAAATGAATTCTTAATGAGTGATACACAAAGTACTTGAAAAATATTAGAAAGATGTTGCAAATTTATTTAGCGCCTTTTTCAATTCTTACTATTAGCTCACCCTTATATAT
>JAOUZG010044158.1:523495-558652 GCA_026289955.1 Argiope argentata | reverse complement strand
TTGTATATATATATATATCGTGTAGCACACAAGATAGTATCATGCTTGGAATAACATATAACACAAAAGACTTATATGATTTTGCTGGTACATAAGCACTCTTTTGTGCAACATTTTTCATAATCAATTAAAAAATATATATTGCTGTATTTCTTTGATGCAGTGTTAATTTTCTCCTTCAATGTCCGTGTGCAGGTGCGTTTGCTGGAATAGACCTTTGACTTCAAATAACCCCATAAAAATAAATCCAGTGGTGTTAAAACATATTATCTAGGGGACCAATTCCCAAAATTTCGAACTGTGGCAGACATTATTTTTGAAATATTGCCCAGTGAAAACGAGTTATTCTTAAGCGCAACTCTTCATTTTTACTAACCCTAAACTACTAGCAATCAAATGGAATTTTTTGTAGGATTATCAACATTTCACAGTGCGAATTCTGGCAAATTGAAATCTCACCTTAGTTTTGGGAACACCGTCTACAAGAAAAAGCATTCGTCTCCTTGATGTGTGAGGGGGAAGGATTTCTTTTTTTCACTGTCAAAAAAAGAGAGAGAAAAACGAATTTATTACCAAAAGTTTTGTATAACCGTCTTTACATTTTGTTACATAATCGTTTTGAAGATTGTCGATCCATGCATTTGGCAGATAGGTGGATCAGGTACTCTATATTTGCTTTGAAAACTGCTGCGGCTAGAAATGCGAGATGGGCTTTAACGTTTCTTTGAATCCGTTATGTAGCCTTTTAAAACCTTAGCCACTGTCTCGAGGGGTTCATTCTCTTTATTCGGTACTAAGCCAATTTCTTCATGCGGCATTCGTCGTCCTCAAGGACTCATGAGTGTCGCAACAGAAGATCTCATTTGAGTTGGACAAGCCGTTTGAAAGAAACGGAGGATGCCAGGCAACTGGCTGACTGATTAACCCCTTAACCGGTTTATTTTCCTTACTATCTAATAAGATGACGCCTTCTATTTTGGGAATATTTTCTCTTTTTGATTCAAATGGAAATTCATGGAACAATTGGCTAATCTACCTATTCGAAGTCATTTTGCTATTGAATTATAATTGTTATGAATGATTTATTTTTTTATTTACAGCTATCAAAATTCGATAAATTGATGCACGTACGGCGTACGGTCAAACCGGTAAAGGGGTTAACATGTCAAAATCTTGAATTTTTATTCTTCCCTGAAAATAAAATTCAAGGAAATAAAAATTTCAGGGAAACGTCGAGTCCCAGTTTTTATCACTGTTTATTGAAAATGGGATCGGAAACCTAATCCGCAAATGTGGAAAATGTTTGAATACTCAAACACCAAGACGATTATGCAGAAAAGTAGCGATGATTGTACATAATTTTTCTTAGCCAATTAATTTTTCTCAACACCAGTCTTTTTTATGGCTTAATGGAGTTTTAAAAAAAAGAACTGATGTTTGATTTACTATTTGTGAACATATACGTTTTTTGAGTAAGGAATATTGACTGAATTCAATGAAAACTAGCTTGTATTAAATTCAGCTCAATTTTTTTTAATTAAGAAAAAAAATGTGTTGAATTTTTTCAGTTGCTTTACCGATATTAGTTAGTATTCAGTACTGAGCAACCAACCTTCTGTTTTAATCTAGAAAATATGGAGAATGTGGAAAATGTGAACTTTCATAGTTTCCAGATTTTCATTTATTCTAGTATTCTCGATAGTACGGTAGTCTAAAATAATAACAATTGACCCCGTAGTTACATTAAAAGCAATTAAATATTCTGAAAAACATCCCTCAACAAGCCATAAGAAGACAATTTTTAATTCATTCATACAGCTTGAAATCTATCTTGAAAGCTTCCTATTTCAAAATTGCATTGTCTGCTTCTTGAAATTTTTCCTCTTTAATTTTCTTGAGGAGTTTATGAGACCAAGCTTGTTTGATTATGAATAAAACATTTCCTTTTGAAAAATAAAATGACTGTATAAGGGCATATTTATAAATTGGATTTCTATCGAATTTGGGACCAACTAACTAATTTCTAAATTATCTGCAATAAACATTCAGTTACATTTTCAAAAATTGTTTTAAATGTTAAAAAAAGTTATAATTTAATTTTTTAGTAAATTTATTTATTGCCATTCAAAATTCGGAATCTAACTTATTATACAGTATTACGACTCCAAATAATACCGATATTTCAACTCTAATAAATATAAAGTATTCTGACCCTAAATAGAATTACAGTTATCATAATTTATATACAATTACAACAATTATGCAATTTTTTGCTAAGCTTTTAAAAGAGTTAAATATAAACAGGATCAGAATTTATGAAAAAAAATCCTAACTTTAATTGATTTTCAAATCGATGCCTTTAAGAAGATTCAACAACCAAAGAAACGACTTGAAGAAAGGATTGCACGTATTGCAATTCAAATCCCAATAAATTAATTTATTTTCGATGCAAAAGAGACTATATATATATTTTTAATAAGATATTAATATAAAGCGAATATCCTCTAAATATAATCAAAACTTTTTTCATAAAAATAGTTATTGACACAAAAAAATGAATTCTTTTATGCCATTCAAAGAATTTACCGAATTGGATATACATATCTTTAATAGCTTGGAAGTTAATTATTATTTACCATTAGAACAAACACTTAATGTTTTTTTATAATTAAAAATAGTTTAAAATACCAGTAGGCCCAGTAAACTAAGATATTATTTTGCGACATCCTCCTTTTTGAAATAATAATAACAATAAAGATTAAAATAAAATCTGCTGTGCATATTTCAGTGTATCAGGTCAGAACTTCATTTCTTGAACGGCCAAGCACCACGTGCTCGTACAAGTTAAATTACATTTTTATTCATTTTAATTGTTTCATTTATCAGTAACTTTAGTATTGCAAACGATAAAAAAACTTTATCTCGCATTGATTGTTTAAAAAAATATCGCATCTCCTATTTATTTCATTTCATATAATCGCGTGCTCAAAATGTTGTTTTTCTAGATTTTATTTGCTGTATTCATTAACTTACTTTTTAAAATCAACTTCATGTGATGGAAACGCATTATTAAAGGCTGATTTCCTGAGATGCTCGTGCAAATAATAAAATTTCAATTTTTTCGCTGGGGATTTTTATCTACCTCATTCCTGAAATAATGTCATGTTGCGACATAATAAAAAAATCATTTTCAACTCTTAAATTTTTTCGCACCTTAACTCTTTCTTATCCGTTCACCCGAGCACGCGATGACTTGTATCTGTCGTAGTTAGGCTTAAGCAAAGCCTGACTTGAAACTCTCCAATCAAATTCATCGCAGCTCGCCGAGTCAAAAGGTTCCGGTGGCACAAACTGCACCGCCCACAGACCGCTTCCGTCTGAGGCAACAGAGGATGAATTTCAATGAGATAGTTAACTGTCTGGATGTGATTTGAAGCTTACACCGCTGCCTGTAACCGTAGTCGGACTATTATGATCCAGCCTCCTTTCATTTGCAAATTGCGGATCGTGTTTCTGAAACTGCGCGGATACGGTTGCGGATGTAATAAAAGCTAGAATTATAGCTTTTGTCTGCTGTTTAGATGTGGTGATATGAGAAAAGGTTTCTCGTGATAATTTCAATAATCATCCGGGATTCATGATAGTTGAATAGCTTCCATTTTCATTTAATTTTCTACATTGCCGAAGATTAATATTTCAGAGTTATCGTAATATGAGCATATTTGAATAAGAGCTGATATAAAAACCGTTGGTGATTAAAACGAGTTTAAAGGATATTCAAACTTTAATTCCCTGAAATATAATAAAATAATAATATTTTAAAAAAATTTGCATTTTTTTCCATTTTACTTTTAAAATTTTACTTGATTATACAACAGCGATAACATGCCCATAAAAAAATCAATACTGATATTACGCGTATGATTATGATTGATGATGATGACGTCGTGTCCGCTTTTTTCCACGGAAAAAACCGAAGGCAGAAGTCTGACTTCCAGCTCATATGAGAATGACACACATACACACATACTTTCGTTTGCACAGCCCCATTTTACAGGAGGCACATTCACACATCTCACAGATAGCACACATAAGAACAATCATGCCCTAACCTGGACTCCCAGAACACGAGGAAGACTCCTGCCTCTATGCCAGAAAGCCGGGGTATGATTATAATTGAAATAATTTTGAAAATGCTTGAAATTTTATTCTAAAATATATTTAGTGATTTTTTGAAATAATATTTACATATTAAAATTTGCGAGCAAAACTGCTCGGAAAAACTTAGTAGCCTTACAAGTTTTTTTTAATTTTAAAATGGCGTGAAAATAGAATTGTGCTATAACGTTATTCAAAATTGTTGAAGAAAAATCTTGACATTTCGATATGTTTTAATTGGCATTCTTATTCCCAAGCTTTTCAATTATTTCAGAATGCTGAGATATTAAAGTTTCTCTTTAAAGAAAAGAAAAAAATCTCTACCCCTCTCAAAAACCGAATGACAACCGGTGTTAATATATATAAAAGTTGCCCACTTAGCGATAGATATTAAGCTAATGCATGCTTGGGCATCTTTGGAGGATTCTCAGAAAATATACCTTTCCCCCAAACCCATCTATGTGGGCATATATAACAAACAAAAGATTTGTGTCTTGTATTCAATCAATCAAGTTTAACAAAAGAAAGAGGAATTTCGTAAGGACGTCCAAGTCTCTGGAGCATCAGATGAAGTTTCGCTGAACGGGCGGTTGGAGCCTTTCAGTATTGATAGACTTAAAAAATAATTAAAAATTTTAAATATATTGTTTAATTATCATCTACTACCATAGAAATAATTGCCTTCTAAATTTAATATATCTAGATTTAGCGATATATCTTTAGAATGCTTAGATTATTTTTTTATACATTTTTAAACCCAAATTACACAAAGAATGTCGATATATTAGCATTATATTGTTAGAAAACAAAAATCATTATGAAAATAAAAGGTTATGAGAAAAAAACGAGTATTGAACAAATGTCTGTTAAAAGTAATAAATTTTAGTTTGGTTATTGGTAAGCATTAGAGAAGTATCAGTCCTTTGGATAAGAAATAATGGTACAGAAAATTATCAAATGAATGAAGATGGATGTGATGTAGCATATGGTACATTGAAAAAAGCTGCTTTTTGTCCAGATAAACTTGAAGCGTAGATAGAAAACACACACTCTTGACTTACTCTTTGAGCAGTATTTGAAAAAAGTCACAATGTAGTTGATAGAAAATCATTAATTCATTAATATCTTGACACCATGGCATTTAGTAAGAGCATGCAAATTGTACATATGAACAAGGGCGAAAATTCAGAGAGACAATTCGTTCAACTCATTCACTTTAACCTCTCGCGTTTTCGTAGGTTTTCCATAGATCTCGACTCTTATTAAAGATATTGACATCGTACTTTTATCTTTGGAAGCCTGAATTTTTTTAAAGTTAAATTCGTTGGTAAATTACAAATGGTGTGGATATTACTAAATAAATGTTCTTAATATGTTGAGCAAACAGCCTGAAGGCAGTTCGGAAGTGCTAACGATGAAAGCCAACAATTCCTCAGAGAAATATTCACTTATTCACGCGTGCTTTTAATCACATTTCAAACAAAAACGGAAGAACAAAAAGGCTTTAAGAAGATTAAGAATTTTTCTTTATAGCTCCAAGCGAAAAGAGAGAAAGAACAAAGAAGCATAGTAGATTTTCAGCTTTTGCTAATTCTTGAATTGACTCCATAACCGTGAAATGTGAGTGACGGTGGACGGAGCCAGTTAAACCGTTTTTAAGTGAATTGTCAGACCACTATTTATTCCTTTATTCCAATGTTTTTTTAATATTCTCTTCTATTCTTTATTGTGCTTTTTTTCAGTTCTTAGAGAAAATTAGAGAAACAAATTTTGTTTATTATTTTTGTCCTTTAATTTTTATCTTTTTGCATCTGGGTCGTCGTACACCCCAAATGTATGTTTATCAGTGATTAAAAGCTTTTGGTCGAGTGGATTACATTGTCTATCACATTTATCATCCTCAACCATTTATCAGCAATTGCAGGAAATAAACGTTAAATATGGGTGATATAGAGAAAAATCAACGCTGTTGTCTATAAATGTTCATTAGCCTTTGTTATTTTCGATCTACAGTGCACCTTTCTTTTTATACATTTTATATATTTTCTATAGTAATGTATAGCGATAAAATTTTATCTAAGCTTCTGTTTCTCGATAATAAACATATTTCAATTTAACAGTTGAATATTAATGGCAATAACTTTGATTACCTGTCACGTCATAGATTTTAAGTTTTTTTTTTTTTATTTTAAGTAACAGGAAATGAAAAATAATCATCAAACATGATTTGAAAGGGTTGTCGCTTATTGACAGCAGTTATTATTATTATTATTATTATTATTCTAAAAATTGTATATGTGTGTTGCTTTAAAGTAGGAAATTAATATAATTATTCGAAAAAAATTAAAGCTTCCGATTGACATGATTTACTGTTTGTCTAATAAAGTAAGAAAAAAGCTGTGGATAGTATTCTTTATCTATTTATGGTTCGATCTGACAAAGAAAAGTCATACCTTGACTTTCCGACCAGCCTGAAGGCATAATAATTTAATCCACTACGGCTGAATCATCGGACCACCGCAACAGCAACATTGGTGGGAACTGTGGTTGAGTTCTAATGACCATCACCTGCCACGGTACAAGCCTTCCAGTTGGAAGCACGTCCCACCATCGATGGGTGGAGCCAACCCCCCTCCTCGACGGCACCTATTTGTGTCCCTTCTAGGGTGACGAGATCCAACCACCATGCCGGAAGCAGCTCATCCTCATTTTGAAGTACTCCTCCCCGGGGGATATCTGACAGAGGAAAAAGAAGATTCAAAAGCAGAATAATAAAATGAATAATCCTTAATGCAAATTAACACCAGTGACCTAACCGTGTAAGCGCTGGCATAGCCAAGAAACACAAATCTTGGGAAGAAGAGTATTATATATTTCCATACTGGTTAAAGAGGTTAAAGCATTTCATGGCTGAGAAATCTGAATATCAGACATAGCAATATTATCTAGTCCTATAGGTAATCCCATGAGTTTAATCTGAAAACATGCATCCTAATTAAAACGATTCTGATTCCCAACACTGATCTATTAGATATGACAGGCTTAAGTGATTCAATTCATACGAAAAATAACATCGTAAATTACTGTCGTGATATTTAACAAGTTTAGCCATGTCACGATCAAGGGAATTTGAAGAAAGGAAGCCCAGAAAGAATGAAAACTGTATAATTTTCCAATAGTGGTCTTAAGTTTTAAGGTGTTTTACGACCAAGGAACACAAATCTCAGGAAGAGGTTTTCTTTTTTGTTCTTTCTTCTGGTAATAGTTTTTCAAAAACTTGTAATTTGCTGTGAATTATAAACCAACTATTCGCTGTGGTCTAGCCAGTTTCATGTCTGAATTTTAAGAGCATGAAATTACACGGATACCTGAAAGAAGTATACGTGTTAGAAAATCTCATCTTAAAGTTGTCTTAGAAAGCATCCTTTTTTTTACATTGCGTTTAATTCAGACTTCTACCTTCTCTATGGTTGTTTTGTCAAAGTGAAATAGCACTTTTAACCATTGCGATTTGCACTTTATTTAGTTTAGTTTAGTTATATTAACTTTCCGTTGTAAAGAAACATTGGGCTATTTTGGAACGGACCTCGTAATTTTGAACCGCGGCCAGATGACGAGGACGACACCTGAACTACCGACCACTCACACGCAACTATCCCCCTTACACGATGGTTCTCAAGTGTAATTGGGTCTAGAACCTGAAATTCTACGGTTCACGAGCCGAGACCTTACCACCAGGCCACCACAGTCCTGAGATTTGCCCTTGGATGGGATCCATGGAGGGTTATATCTTTAGAAATTGCTAATAAGTAATTTAACTTTTTTAGCGTAGCGAGTTCAGTTTGAATGGACTTTAATTGAGGACAGCACAAACAAATTTATTTACAGATATTTACAGGATGACTTGAGAAAGGGAAGCTTCAGATAAAAACAATCCAGCATTCAACAGTCACTTACAACGTAAATATAAGCCTTACACAAAATAAAAACAGTTTGAAAAACAGATATCGTATAGCACAGATACTGTAAATAGCAGCGAGCACAATAATACAACTTTAACAGCAAACGTAAACACAGCTCACTAATAACAAGCGAGGAAAGTAATCAACTCTCTACAACGAGTCGCTATTCTACCGAGAGGAACTACTGCCGGATTGCGGCAACCCGTCCCTTATATAGTCACGTGAGCGAGCGAGCGTAATGACGCGAAGCTTCCTGAACGATCCAGCAGTTACCAGACTATTCTTTTCGGGAAACCAAATCGACTGGCGCCAAGCTCTTTATCAACCGTCGCCAATCACTCTCTCTTTCCGGGCACCTCCACGGCGTTCACCCGCTTGTAACAATAATAAAATTTATTCACGCGCTTTGAATACAAAAAAAAAATAGCTCATTTAAGTTTCTCCGAAATAATAGAAAAGTTATGATTAAGTTTATTATTTATAATAATTTTTAAAACCCTAGAAAATACGCCTAGATAAAAAAAAACGACTCTTTAAAAAATATTTTTTTCTAAGTAACCAACAGCATCTTATAAAAATAATACTTCTTAAAGTACAAGGGGGGTTGTTTAGCTCTAAAATTTTAATCGTTATTGGTCGAACATTGAAGAATTTATAAAATAAAAATTAATAATTAAAAATAGATTTTAGACTCATTATATGACGTGGAATCTAAAACTGAAACACCCTAATTTTCTGAAGATCCTCTGCTTATATGACTTCGTTTGGTGTCTCTGTTGAATATTGTGTCGTAACTATGGTATTGCAGTTTGGAAGGTATTCTTGTCATTTCATAATAATGACGGATTGTTTCAGAAAGTTTCTCATAGAAGGAATAAAGGGGCGTAAATATAACAAATCTCTAACTCTTGCCAAATTTACATGTCACCTCGATGAAACCTTTCTTAAAAAGCAACATGCTTGTACATACTAGTTAAGTAGACTTAAAGAAAGATTTAGTTAAGTAGTTAAGTGATTAATCACACTAGTTAAATAGATTAAAGAAAATATTCAAAAAGATACTCCTTTCGGTATTTTGAATCTATATAAAGCTTAATTTTAATTACTTATTCAATGAAATGAATCGATTACATAAAATTTTTTGTTTGTGCTTAGCTTCTAAACAAGAAGTTCCCCCATCAACGGCCGAGAAACACGAGAAACAAGTGAAAAGTAAGTTTTCTTCATTTATTTATTTGATATGAAATGTTATATAACATTCATGTTCGTTACTTTCTTTATATATTACATTCACAAGCTTCATTTTTGAAATTCATCAGCTCAAACGTTTCGGAAAATTTGTTATATTTAAACGAATTTCAATGACATATTGGAATATGACAGAAAAAAGCTAGATAAATACTTAAAAGTAGAAATAATACAATTGTAATTATGAGAGAATATCTTTTGGATATGATTGAATGAAGGAGTATATGTGATATTTGATATTATTATAAGAGAAAGCTGATGTTGACATTGCTAAAAGCTGCATTATTAAAAGGGATGTATCCTAGTACCTTGTACTAGGATATATCTCTTTTTCTGCTGAAATGGTACCTTTCCGTTTTCCTTTTTACTTCAGCAAGGTATTTGAAAGATCTTCCAGAAGAATAAACTCTGCTCAGGAAACAGTACTTTAGTGTAATAAGGGAAAAAAATTAAATCTACGATTGCAACTTTCATTTTTTTAAGTCATTATTTGGCCTAATTAATTTAATGCATTAACCAGTTTAAAACTTTTGTTGGTGATAAATCGCCAAATGTGATAACCTTCTGCATTATTTTCTAATAACCCTAAAAGGTAAATATTGATACGTTAAAAGGGATAAATCGCCAATTTTTTGCTTAAGCATTTTCAGGCTTCAAAAACCTCTAACCTAAACAACATCATGTTCTTACACGTTAAAAAAAACTGAATAAAGATTGAAATGAAATCGGCTATGTATATTTCTATGGATCATGTCAGAACATCATTTCTTGAACGGCCAAACACAACGTGCTCGTGCAAATTAAATTATATTTTTATTCCTTTTAATTGCTTCATCGAATTAGTCACTTTAGTATTGCCAACGATCATAAAAAAACTTTTTCTCGCATTAATCGTTTACAAAAAATCATATTTCCTATTTATTTCACTTCATATAAACAAATAATCAAAATGACATTTTTCTAGGTTTTGTTCGCTGTAGTAATTAACTTTTTGCTGACGCCAAAAATCTCATCCCAAAAACACCATGTTCTAACATAACTAGAAATGAGCATCTATTTAAATATATTTAGAAATAGGAAATAAATAACATTTAAATTTAAATAAAATATATTTAGAAGGAAAAAATATATATATGGAACTTCTCAAAGAAATTTGATGACGTCATTTATTATTTTGCAGAGTTCATGTTCACCACATGCGGTGCCTTTGGTAGACTTGGTCCGAACGAGGAGCAGTGCAACGCCGCCTACCAGAATTCCTCGACTAAGGTTTCTGTGATGACCGATCCGACGATGGAAGGGATACAGAAATGGGAAGTGCCGCAGAGTGGACTGTACACGTAAGTTCATTTCTGCATTAAAAGGTTTCTGAAAAACAAACCTAGCGGGAGTGATTTTTAAAAGCTTTCAAGTAATAAACTTGTCATGCCAGAGGGCTCCTTCCATAGCATTGGCATACAGTAATTACGAAAAATTAACTTTGGAATGAATTTAGCAATTTTACAGAATCTATAATCTCATCCTTGGCGAGTTATTTGGATATTAATTTCTGAATTGAATTTGACTTTCTGAAATGTTTTTTTTTCAACCGATTGGAACAAAACTTTTCCACAAATCTGCTGTTGTAGTCACAAAATCCCATGACAAATTTGATACATTTGAATCGTTGCGTTTTTGAATAAAGGTATTTACCTGGTTTAGAAAGTACAGATCGACAGACAATGAACTCGTAACTGTATTTAGGCTCTATATTTGACAAATGTCTACATTATAGATACTAAAGCGTTGTAGCTGTATTTAGGCTCTATATTTGACAAATGTCTGCACTTTAGATGCTAAAGCGTTGTACCTGATTTTACCAACCTAGTTCTCTTCGTTTTGAATTTATTGTATCAATTTATATTCGCAATGCTGGAAAGATAAACAGATTTTACTCAAAATTTAAAAGTCATCTTCAAATTTGATGTAAAAACCGTAAAAAAAATTTCAACCTGAAAGCTTAATCTTTTTTTAGATATCTTTGTCATGGATAGACAAATAGATAGATATTTTCCAAAAAATGTGTTTTTCGAACTGAGAGATGGCTAAAACGTAAAAATTCGTCAAAATCTGGGGATCGAATTTTTTGAAAATTACAACGTTTTTCTTACACTTCGTATAAGAGAAAGTAAAACAAGGCCAAAATGTTTCTTACCCGATATTCTTATATAATTGTTCCCATTAGTTGTAAAGAAACGCAAAACATGATCGCTGTGTATCGTCTAGTGTAACGTATACAGCATTTTTCTGCTACTTTCCAGTGTAAAAACCACCAAAATTGAAGCACGCATTCTAACGCAAGCATTTCTTTTATTTATGTCAAAAAAATCCGTAATTGGAAATTGGAACATCACGTGACAGCCATCTAAATATCATTTGTTGAAAAAGTTGCTTGTGGTAGATAGCGGCGCAAAATCAGGAGAGTGGAGACAAGTGCTTCCGAAATTATCAATAATCTAATGCAGTTGGAATCCATGGAGCACGATTGAACTTACTCTTTGCTTTGACATTAGTTGTCCTACGTCTATATTATATATGGCAACTATAATTTGGTATATATGTTATTTTCTTTTGGGTTACCAAGAGCTTACTTTGCGTTATGTTGTTGTTGTTACTAATTGCACTGGCCATGGACAAGCTCTCCGCTGATACAGCAGAAAATTTAAGCCGAAAGCAGCCTCTCTTGTTTATGAAGTAGCACCAACTAGGGCCCAGAGTACGACTTAGCTACACACTCTCCACATTTGCTTACGCATCCCATTTTTACAGAGGGTTCAGTCACACATCTCACAGATAGCACACAGAAGAACAGCCATGCCCGAACCGGGATTCGAACACGGGACTTCCAGAACACGAGGAAGACGCACTACCTCTGTGCCAGCAAGCCGGCTCAAGTGTCATTTTCCATAGACTTGCTTTGTATATAGTTGGTTTATACATTTTTCTTTTTAACAGTATTTTCTTAATTAACGTTGTTTACAATTTTATGTTCCTCTAATAACTGTAAAAATGTTGACCGTTTTACCGTTGACCGTAAAAATGATGTACGTTTTATGAAAATTAAGTTGATTGACCTGCACTTCCGTGCTCGGTGGGAGTTGCTTCGTGGCGGCCCATCTTTATATCCAAATGTCTTTGGCCGGATCGGATAATAGCTATGCCATTCCATCTTAAAGGAACCATTGCAATAGTTATTGGTGTGCATGTGCAAAAGTGCAAATCAATTAAGGAAATTTAAGCGTACGTGAACAAATGTGGATGTGTGAGGATTAGTGTAGATCAACGTTGCCTTTAAGTTTCGGTTTATACTCCCACTCACTCACTGCGATTATCATTTGTTTCTGCATCAGAAGACATTCTGCATAGAGAACACATAGAGAATAATGGAGATGATACACAGATGACCACCACACTTGTCTTCGCTCTCAGACAATTTCTTCAACAATGATGCACAGAAATTAATGTCATGTATAGGACATATGCTCTAATTACGGTGACCTCTGTATTGAGATGTAATAGAAAGACTGTTATATAGATTTTAAAAATTTCTACTGGTAATTATTGTCTTTATGAAACTTAGGTAAAGCTTATTTTGTATTTGACCCAAATTTTTACGTTATATTGCTCCCTTTGTATGGAAGAAACGTTCTCCTTCAAACGTAAAATAATTATGTTTTCATTTACAGCATCTTATTTTTGAAGGGAAAGAAGATTTGATAAGAATCCACAATCATGGTATGAAGAGCACATACCAAAGTTTGTTTAGCTGGTTTTGTTTTAACTATCTTGTTAAAAAAACTCGGATATAAATCATTTTAACAAAAAAAAAAAAATTCCAAGAACAGAAAGTTCTAAAAGATGGAATCCCATCTTTATTTAAAAGCTCAAATAATTTTAGATGATTATAATGTTTTCTATATTACATTTCGTACATAAGAAAATAACGAAGTTTCAAGGGATACCAAATATTTTAGGAATTGTTGATATACTTTACTTGAATTCCTTCAAGAAGTTGTCAGTTGCGTCGTATAGAGAAAAGTAATGAAGTTTTTGTGTTAGAGAGACAAATGTGCTAGAATAGCATTCAAGAAAGTCAATTAAAATAATCAAAAAATATCAAAATTTGTAGAGAAGGAGAAATTGAAAGAACTCAGAGAATGAATAATTTGGAAATCAATTTGTATCTTTATTTGATTATAAATCTCTAAATATGACAACCTTCTGCATTATTTTTAAAAGCCCTAAAAGCGAAATACTAATGCTTCAAAGGTCTCAAACCAAAACATCTTGTTCTCACAAGATCACAAAGTAGGTAAAGGGTAACTCGAATTGAATTTAAATGAAAATACCAAGATTTGAATATAATTCACTTTGTGTTTTCAAGAACTTGAAGCCATTTCTGTTTGTTTGCGAGGAGATCTATTAGCGCAATGTGCAGAAGGGACATCAAATCTATGTTGCTCCAGGGGAGTCAATTAACTTTGCAGCTGTCCTGCATTCTCACAAATAGAAATATCGATTTTCTCTCTATATTCTACACCATTCTGACAGATATGTAATTTCAATAATCAAATCATGTGTCATATTTCAATTATCTAGTTCCCTGCATTTGCAAATTATCATATTCGTATGAAAGTCGATGGACACATAAATAGAGTTTCCTTTGACGAATCTCATCCAAAATTTGATAGAACTCTATAACTTTAGTATTCAGATTCAGGTGTCAAATGTGAGGTTTTAAAAGAAGAGAGTTTAAAACTTCGATTCAGTCTTCATATTTATTGGCGATCTCATGATATTTAACATATAAGATTTCAGTTTTGTTAGTCAAGTATCTATACGATTTAAAACTTATCAAAACCAATAATTCACCACACCTTATAATATTTTTAGATCTAATTATGTTAAAAATTAATAATAATAATAATAATAATAATAATAATTATTATTATTATTATTATTATTAATATTATAATTAAAAATCAATTATATTTAAAAATTAATATTTTTGAAAAAATGAATTCAAATTTAGCATTAATTGAGATATGTTTTAGAAATTTGATACCTAATACAAATTTTGCGAAAACATTATTTTAAATTAACTCATAAGAATTTATAAAATATACAATGAAAGAAGCTCAATCAAAAATCAAATCAACCTTTCATAGATATTTTCTGGTCTCTATCTTTAAACTTTTAATTAGTAGAATTTAATTATGCATAAAATATTGCGTAATCATAATGATCCTGATGTAATTATTAATTGTGTAAAGCCGCAAGAACTGTTAGAGAACTCAAAATTTCACTACACCCTTTGGACATAATTTTAGAATACCAAATAATCATGCTCAATCTTCTAATTTTCCCACCACCATGTATTTAAATATAATATTTTTCCTTCATAAAACGTACCAGCAATATTTCATTTAAAGAAGTTTCTTATTTTCACATCTTTCCATCTTACTCCTTTCCATTTCAAATGTCATTCTTCTGTCACTATCGTCATCGTGAACACCCAATTGATCTTAGCATTTACTTGGCAACTCTCCTAAACACATGCCAAAGTCTTGTTAATCGATATACTTCAAACATCAGATTTTGCCCGTTCGATGAAAGTGTCTCCAAAACGCGCTTTTGTCATAAGATATTTCAATACAATTTTTTTTTTAAATTCTAGTCTGTTTCCATTTTTTATTTATCTTGGTTTATTACGCATTTTCCTTTTAAATTTTTAATTTTTGTATCAGCTTCGTAAAACGTTTGATTATCTTCCTACATTTGTACATTATAGCATTTGAAGTGAAAGCAGAAAGTTTCCCTTTAATTGTTTTATACTGTTACAGAAAACGTATGATTCCTTCTATAAGCTGTGTAACTGCTAAGAAATTGAAACTTCAATTCCTTTTTGTGCGCAATCTTTTATTTGTAGAAGAAATTTCTTGCTCTGTACATCTAAAATACCGACTGGGGATAACAGTCATTGTTGCTGTAAATCTGCGGTGAAAGCTTCATGAGTCAGATAACGGCACACAAGCAATTAATTTTGTATTGTGGTTATGTTACTAGACTACAAATCCTAAATTTAGGCGTTCGGTTTTAGGGCAAACCGCTTCCGCCAAAATGGTGACCCGGACGTGATTTAAACAATCTTTACCTCTTACTCTTTTCTTTTATCTTAACTTTTCTTTTACAATCCATATTAAACTTATTTCCTGATAGCTTATTTTTCTTTCTGGAGTATAGGGAATGTCAATTGGATTCCCACTTTGCAGCAGTGCGTGTGTGTTTTTTATCCAGGAAAGGAGGTTTCCTTGTCTTTTTCTTATTTATTATCGCACGCACACATATGTAACAACACATGGACGATATCACACACATATAAAGTAACACATAATGTAGATTTAGATGTATAAATTATCGCTGATATAGAGCGAACAAATATTGTATTTTGCCACTAATGGGTAGCGAGCGTTGCTTCTTTGCACCAGTTTCACACCAACACTACAATAAAAAAGGCTTCGCTCACATTCCAAAAGTGCATATGGTTTAGAACATACTGCGCCATCTATGTTCAGTGTTAATTAATATTTACTATTTGAAAAATTGATATTTACGTTATAAAAATTACAAAAAATAAGAAATTCAGATTAAATAATTAAATGAAAACAAAATTTGCAAATAATCAAATCACATACGGACTGTTCAAATTAAAGGGAACATTCTAGAGGGACGTAATTTTTATTTTCTGACAAATGAGATGCAGAAAAAGTGTAGTAATAGTCAAAAACTTTAACTCGAGGTTTTGAGAAGTTCGAAAAACATATTTTCGGGAAATGCCCATCCGTCTATCTGTCCACGACGAAGATAACTCAAAAATGCTTTGAGCTTGACGGTTGAAATTTCACATACAGTCTTTGCATCAAATAAACAAATTTCTATCCTATTTTGAGTAAAAATTGCTCAGTGAATGTCCGTTTGTTCGATTAAATATTAACATGGTTACTACAAAATGAAAAGAGCTAGATAGATAAGATTTGGTAAGCAGATTTAACATCTATAGTGTGAAGATTTGTCAAATTTTGTGTCAAATCCACTACAAAAAGATGAGCGTCTGTCATTTTCTATTTTTAGAAACATGTGAATATGATAGTTAAAAAAAGAAAGACTTAAATATATAAGAAATTTGGCATGGCATTTTGTGACTACAATTGCAGTTTTGTGTCACATTTTTAATTTAATCTGTCGAGAAAAACATGCCTAAAGCACAGATTCGATTTTTGGATCCTATTAATCGCATGATAGTGATTAATCGCCAAATAACTCGCCAAGAATGATACGAGGGATAGAATGAAAATACTAAATTCACTTCAAAAATCAATATTTCGTAATTATAATAAGCCAAAACCATGTAAACCTTTCTCTGACATTCCAAGTGTATTAGAGAATGTGTGGATATGTTTTGGAGACCGTTCCTATTTTTAATTTTCCTATTACTTCTTGTATTAAAAATATAATTGAAATGAGGCAAATTATCACGAGGAAAAATTTTTGTATCGATCATTTTTGATAACTACAATGATCTCTCCTCCTCTAAGTTATCTTAAACTTCAAATACTTTTAACCTGTGTTTATTAAATATTTTAAGAAATTTTATTGTATTTTATGAAAGCTTAATCAGCCGCGCTTTTCTCTCTATTTATCATCTTTATAGCTCTATGAAATCGGTGAAATTCATATTGGGTTATTGGGCTTTTGGGTTTTTTACTTGTATATGAAATTTTTTATTTTTCTGTCTATGTTAAACATTCTTTTTAAGTTCATGTACATGATATCATTTATTGAAGTTTTCAAGCGACAGATTTTTAAATCGTGTTCTCAAATCATTGTTTGAATCAAACCTCTTTAATTTTATCTCTACACGTATTTATTTATTTAACAAATGATTGTTTTCTATATCTTTTATAATTTCACCATTTTATTGATAATTACTCCACATTGATTGATAAACTCCACACAATCAATCAAACAACCAAATGGGTGAAGGAAATAACAAAAAACTGGTTTTCTTATATGTTCAGTCAAAAGGATTCTATTTACATCTTTCAAGTCATCAAGTGTTTTGAAATATATTTGGATATGTTGAGTTTGAAAACTTTATCCGATCGTTACTATTCGACTTCCGCAAATTTTTTTTAAAAAAAATACTTGTATAAAATTTCTTGCGAGTTGCAAAGACAGTTCCCGTTAGTAAAAGTAAAGAGCATCTTTCTAATGAAGAGCGAGCTGGCCTGTTTAAAAAGCTCTTTAGGCGGATGAAAGTTAATACGAAAAACTATGGAAGATGAAAGTATTTATAAGAACTTAATGGCCTTAAAATCTCTTTGAAACGCCTACGCAGAAGGTAGAAATTAATTTCATTTAAAAGTGCTTCTTGAAAATTCACAAGATTGCGGTAAAAATTCTCAGAAATCGCTTTAATCCTTTTTAAAAGGGTTATCCAAGAAGGAGGGAAAAACCAATTTTACCGCAATGCGGGTGCATATTTGAGAATTCTATTTGTTTTTAAAAATCTTCTGTCGAATGAGTGGCTTTTTCTCTTTAAAAGATTTCAAGAAACATATCATTATTGTGATGTTAAAAATTTAAAAATGAGAAATCTAAGAAACAATTCCAAATATTTCGAGATGAAGCAAGATGTTGAAAATGATAAAAAATATTCTTAGAATTTCACCATTACCGAAGTAGTTTCAAGATATAACTCTCATAAAATCGAAAACATCTGTTGTATTAGAAAGAAAAGAAATGAAAACCACTTTATTTGATTGAATTTTCATATCGAGAGAGATCTTATCGAAATTTTCTAGTATGGTCTCGAATAAATGCACTTATGTATTATTAATTAAACGTCAATGACGAATAATAGTGTGGGATATTTGGCAATTAATTGTTGGAAACAATTAAACAATTGGGGCTATAATTGTTTACTAAATACTAATACTATTTACTAATTACAAAATACCAAATTTCATATATTTTAGTCATTGTGCTTTTGAATTAATGGACTTTCTTGCTTCTGACGTTAGACTAACAGGCGAGGTTTGATCCGTAGAATCAACCCTTCACTCAGCCAAAGGGTGCCAAATATCGTGATCATATGATAGAGAATTGGCTTCTTAATTGTTTCTGATTGGTTGAATTATTAGTTGAATTTTTTGAACCACTGAATTTCTATTTGATTCAACCAATCAGAACGCTGATAGTTGGCGAGTTTTGAAAATTGCGCAAACACAGCCAAGTGGAGGGATGATTCTCCTGTTGCACCAAGGTAAACTTCTCCTTGATGGCTTTTGATTTTAAATTCGGTAGATATTCCTACTTTAGATATAAATCTTTGTACCAAATTTTATCCATATGGCTCCCTTCGTTTAGTGGTTGCATTATCTTATATTAGGAAAGATGTATACTTTCTCTGAATAAATTGATTTTAGTATTTGATAGAAATCTACGAATTCTTTCATAAAAATCTGTGGCATTCACTTCATAAGCCAGATTACAACTACGATGGTGAATTATACTTTCAGTATTGTGGTCAAGCTACTCAGTTACTGGCCCTAGTGTCGCGTGTTCGTACCGCGAACTTCACTTGCCACATTGGAGTTCTGGACAACAATGCAATTTCATGCAACCATCGTGGCGCCATCTACCCACAGCAAAACCCGTCAGTCTCACTTGACGTAACGACGACTCGTACGCTCGCCTTAGCTCTTAGCTCTTTAAAATCGTTCATCCCTCCATCGACTCACTGGTGGGGGAGTACTGTAGCGCTAGCTTCATAAGCCAGATAACATCCAAGATATTGAAGTATGCTTCTGGTATTGTGGTTATGTTATTCGGCTACTGGCCCTAGTGTAGCGGGCTCTTACCGCGACCTTCAACTGCCACAGATCCGATGCAAAATTTTAGCACCCTAAACTCTAAGAGTATTGAAATTATCAAATTCATGGATGAAAAGGTATACAGATATAATTTCAACCTTTTATTTTTGTTGTAATCAAATGGATTTAAATTTGAAGAGTCTTGATCTTGAATAAGTTCACTATTACAATATTTTTTCTCTTTGTATACGATGTAGTAATAATAAAAGTGGTGAATTCTAAAAAAATGATTATAACTTTTGATTGATATTAAAATTTGATGTAGACGGTACTTATGAAATTTCACCCACTCATTTCGTTGCTTTTCAGTTCTCTTGTACTTATACACAAGAACACACAAATAGATATAGATTGAAACATGATTGTGTGTGTGTTTTAAATTTCCTATGGTCAGAAATTTAATGTGTAAGCGACATCTCAGTATATATTTGGGTTACTGTAAATTTTTTAAATGATCGCTTTATTTGTGAGAAATTATACTAAACCATATATTCTAAAGCTTTTTTTAAATTTAAACCTTTTCGCTCGCATCTTATGATGACGTTGTGTGAATTCATAATTTAAGGTTTTTTACATTTCTTTTCAGCAAACGATTTTTTATGTTTCCTTCTCTTTTTTTAACGTTTCTTTTCATAAATAGGGATTATTAGAAAATATTATCAAGGAAAATTTCATCATGAAGTTTTCATCTTTATACCCTTTCACCAGTATTATGAATGTTATTTAGGAATATATATATTTGTAATACTAAAATTTAAAATACAAATGTCGGGCCGGGATGGCCTGGTTGGTAGAGCGTTGGGCTCGTACTACTTAGGTTAAGGGTTTGAAGCTCACCAGCCAAAAGAATCCCCGAGTGTGTGGCGATTGGCGCTCGTTAATTCTGTTCGTGGTCGCAAAGTCCTCCATATCGAGAGTAATATCACTGGGGGTACTGGGCCAGGGGTGATCGTTCCCTGTTCCAGGTCTAAATTCCGATCTGAGATGAATGAATGAATTTGCATGAATGTAGTCTGCTCCCTAAAAAGGGTTGTGACGTGTGAGTAGCTAAGTCGTACTCTTGGCCCTAGATGGCGCTAATTGTAAAACAAGAGACGTCAGCGGGGCTTGTCCATCGCAAGTGCTATAAGTAACAACAACAACAAAATAAAAATAAGTTCCATATTTCTTCGATTAAAATGGGATTCCGTTATTTTAGGTCCGTCAACGGCACTTCGAGGAAATTTCATTTATTGATTGGCGGACTTTCTCGAAATGGTTGTTGAAAAATAGTCTAATGGCAGATATGATATTCAAGTTTCTTAACTCGGTCAAATTTAATTTCAAATTGGTCGAAAAAGATTATTTTTTACATTTTTGTTTAATATGTTAGGTTAACAGGGATCAAGATCAATAATAGAATCAGTTGTCAAACCAATATTCAAATTTAAATTAACTAATTTTTTAGCTATTGACTGAAATAACAAAAAGTATAATGTGCATTCATTTTCAGTATTTATTTTTAATTAAAACAATATGTCAAAAGGCATTTGGGCTATAACTAAATTGAAGGCTTGGTATATTTCAATTGCAAAAATTGGGCAACAAAATTTCAAATTAAACCTTTGTCACTGAAAAGTTATTTCTTTTTTTAATTAAAAATTGGTGGAAAAAGTATTTTTGTTTGGAAAATTTGCTTCAAAGCTGTTGTCGTAAAATTTTAAAATTACTAATTAATAATTCTAGTAACAGATTTCTAAAAAGGGTAACCAGATATTTTAATGAAATTTGAAATCATTTCTATTAAGATTTCACTATTTTCCTTGATTCTTTTATTTACGTATGACAGAACGCCAAAATAAAAATATATAATATGAAAAAATCTTTAAGTCAATTCCTATTTAGGTCAACAAATAAAAAATGGATTTTAGTTACTTATTATTAAAGAATTACAATTAATATAAATAAATTATAAAAATATTGATTTTCACAAGCGTTAAACTTGCATTCTTCACTTTTACGTAAAAAATGCTGAAATCTTTGCATTTTATCGATTGAGCCACTCCTTGTTGATTTCGATTTTCCTTAACTACTGCTAAAACTCTATTTAAAGTATTAAAAAATCAACTAAATTCAATTAATGAATTAATATTTGAAAAAAAAAACTGTATTAACATTAAGTATTTTTCATTACAAGTTTTAAAAAATGCATTTGAACTTGAGTGGATCAATAAACAGTATTTTATTAACGATTGAAAATTTGATAAGATATACATAAGTAAGAAGAGTGTGAACTAATAGTAGGTATTGAATAATGTATAATATATATATATAATGCCTTATCTAAAATATATCTCATTTTATAAGCTTCCATCATTTAAAGCTTTAATTATTATTAAGCGGAATGTCAATAACAAAACCGAAAAAAAATAATTCATTCACTGTTAGTTTGACTGTAAAATTTTTATTTTACTGGTTTTACGATGTTATCTACATGAATCAGGTTAACTGTGAATGTAATAGAGTGTTTTTGACTTTTCCCGGTTTCGCTTGTATTCTTTTTTTCTCTGTGGTATTTTTAAATACTCTGCGCTTTTCGGAAATTAATAAAAATAAATATTTATTTATTTAAAACGATGGAAATGGAATTTTCTTAAAGAAGTTTATTTCTCATGGCATATTTATTTTAATCCATTGTCGAAAAACTCTGAACATATGAAAATACTACAATGAAAAAAGAATTAATACTAGGGAAGCTGTGGTAAATAAAGAAACGTTCTGTATCACATTCACGTTTAATCTGATGAATGCAGATAACAATGTAAAATCAGTGAAATAAAAGTTCTGCAGTCAAACGAAAATTAATGATTAAAAAGAGAGAGTTTTTTTTGTTACCAGTTTGCTACAATTATAATTGTTTCTATTTATGCATTATTTTTATTATTTCATTAAACGAAAAGACACTTTTGATTTCACCGCTTGTGTAAAATACCTCAATTTTTACTACATAATTCCGTTTATTTTCCTATAAATGATTTGCACCATTTTTAAACCGAACTGCACAAATTCTGCAAGGAATTTCACAAAGATAAAATAACGTCAAAGAGCTTAGATTTTTTTTTAAAGCATGAAGGTTAAACAGATTTTTTTTCAACGAAAGGATTCCAGCATAGTTTCTGTGAAAGGATTCCATAGATTTGCTGCATTTAAAATGCGTCGAAACTATGCAGGTATAAAATGGTTTCAGAAGAAAAAGTGCGACTACGGTTTTGAATCCAACAATTTGTTGTTGATTTGTTGCATCGAAATGCAAGGAATCTGTTTTTAAACTGCTCGAAAAACACCGTATTCATCAATAATTCACGTCCTCTCTTCTCGAGCCTCAGCTGGAGTGAATAATCTTTTGTTTGTTTTTCTCTTCAAGGAACCTTCTCTTTGTTGTTTATTCAATTTTTTACAGCTGACAGGCTCAATCGCAAGTCGTCTATAGGATTGAAATGGTAAATATGAAATAAACGATCAAAGTCAGAGCTCTAAAAATACATTTATTCTGAGAGCACATATTTCTTCACGTTTTGCAGAAATATAAAGCATATCATAGTAGGATGCATAAGTTTAGCAGTGTTATGTATATATTTTCAGTTTATTTCTAGCTTTAATTTAATTTAAAGCCAGATAGATCTCTTTCTTTCCGACATTCGCATATACTAATACAATATGAGTTATTTCACGTACTTGTATTCGTAGTATAGAGAAAATATGTTGCTGTTACTTATGTCACTTGCCTAAGACAAATCCCCCGCTGTTGCAGCTGCAGATTTAAGCCGAAAGGAGTGTCTCTTGTTTTTGAAGTAGTGCCAACTAGGGCCAAGAGTACGATTTAGCTACACACTCCCCACATTTGCTAGCAGAACCGCTTTTTACAGGGGGGAACAGTCGCACATCTCACAGGTGAATAACCACACAGAAGAATAACCATGCCCGAACAGAGACTCGAACTCTGGACGAGAAAGACACTCTACTTCTGTGCCAGTCAGCCGGCATAGAGAAAATATAGTTATCGTCAACAAATACGAATTCGTGATGCTAACGCTCAACGTTTAGACATACGTGAGTTTGAAAAACAGATTTCTTTTGGAAAATGTTCGTACGTCCGTCGATAACAAAGATAACTCAAAAACGCTTTGAGCTAGGTTTTTAAAATTTGGTATAAATTCTTAACACTACATTTTCAGATTTCTATCAAACTTTAAGTAAAATAAGTTCACAGGAATTTTGCCTGTTTTTCATACAATAACTAGAAAACGAAAACAGCTGGATGGATAAAATTTGGCTCACAGATTTAGAATCTTTAGTGGAAACACCTGTCAAATTTTGAGACAAATCTAACAACTGATTGATTGTCTGCCAATATATTGGCCGAGATTTTGAGATTGCAAGGGTAGTTATGTGTCAAATCTTCGCTTTAATTGGTTAAAAAATCATATAAGGTATAATTTTGAATTTTGAACATTATAAACCGCACTGTTGGATTAATTACCAAAGCAACTAACGAAGGATGACACGATAGATTCAGTAAAAATAGTAAATTCATACCAAAAAGAAATAATTTCTAATTATGGTATTTCATTACCACGCAATGCATTCTCTGGTATGACAAGTTTATTACAGAGTACGAGAATTTTTTTAAAGACAATTGCCGCTGGTTTGTTCTCCATATCACAGAGCATAACCCCATTTTCGTCAAGGATATTTAGCGCCAAAAATGGCAATCCAATATTGTCGTTGGAGTATATCTTCCTCCCGGAGATAAGACGCAAGAGCGCGGGGAGTTGACGATTTTTAAAAGTGCGCCAAAGGGGTAATGTTCTCTACGGATCAACAGAAATTGAGTTTAGTGTGGTTATATTAACTTCCAGTTATAAAGCTACACTAGGGCTATTTTGAGACGGACGTCGCAATTTTGAACCATGGTCAGTTGACGAGAACGATGCCTGAGATGGCACTCCTTCTCCACACATGGGAGGAGATTTGGTGGGATAGATTTCACGTGCAACAGACCCCTTTACAAGACGATTCTTTAGAGGAAGTGGGTTTCGTATTTGAAACCCTACCAAGACTTTGCCATCAGGACACCGCGGCCCGAAGACAAATAAATATTAACTTTGAATATCTTTCTTTTTAACTCTTGGACAAAATTTATACAGATTTATTAGCTTCAACGCCAAGATCACATATTTAGTCTAAATGGTTGTGACGACCATATAGATCAATAGACTGTGAACCAGAAGATGGATTTAGTAGAGAAATAAGACATATAGTAGAGAATAATAATTATAATAATAAGAGAATAAGATGGATAAGTAGAGAATAAGATCAACGGAATCTAATTATATGCTTAGTTTTATTTATTTAGTTGTTTGTATTTTGAGTTGTGGCGCTATCTTCATAATCCTGATAACCTCTACTTGAGGGAAGTATACTTTTGGGATTGTGATTATGTTACTCGGCTACCGGTTTTATGCTTGGTGGTCGTGTTCGCTTGGAAGTGGGTAGCTGATGAGACGAATTCGAGTGTTCTGGATTGTGCCCAAAATGAGTGAAAGCTCTGAAAGCTCTATGGAAAGGCATCATTCTATATGTAGGATGCCTTTATATGCCGTACAAAGTATACCATACCTTTGTATGTGTGTTTACTTTTGTACTTTTTATACCCGCTCAACATGGCAATTAGGTTGGAGAAATTTGGGTATCAAATTGCTATTAAAATTCCCTCTCTTTAGGGCAAGTGCTTCCGAAATTATCAATAATCTTATGCAGTTGGAATCCATGGAGCACGATTGAACTTACTCTTTGCTTTGACATTAGATTTCTTACGTCTATATTGTATATGGAAACTAGATTTTGTATATATGTTATTTCCTTTTCGGTTACCAAGGGCCTACTTTGTATATAGTTGTTTAATACTTTTTCTTTTTAACAGCATTTTCTTAGTTAACGTTGTTTACATTTTTATGTTCCTCTAATAACTGTTGAAAAGTTTAAACCTTTTTTTAACAACATTTTCTTAGTTAACGATGTTTACATTTTTTTGTTCCTCTATTCACTGTTGAAATATTTACACCTTTTTCTTTTTAACAGCATTTTCTAAATTAACGTTGCTTACAATTTTATGCTCCTGTAATTACTGCTGAAATGTTTGATAATTACTATACTTGGAGAAAAGGTGACAATTTCTGAGAATTTATATTCGAATCTTTTTCCGATCTGGTCCTCTGAATTAAGTTTTACGATAATTAATTTGATTAACCTGCACTTCCGTGCTCGGTGGGGGTTGCTTTGCGGCGGCCCATCGTTATATCCGAATGGCTTTGGCCGGGACGGAGTATAACTATGCCATACCTTTGAATGTAGCATACCATATGTACTTGTTGGTTGTTGCTGTTTTAAATTACATGTTCCCACAATAACAGTTATAATTACAAATTGCACTTTTCGCATCCAGATTGATCTGAAATTTGGAGATACAGTAACACGCATATGTTGTACAATATTTAATCGTATTAACTCTTCGCACTCCGAAAAATAATAAATTGCGAAATTATTCACCTAATACTAAGATTTGTTTATTGCTATGAAAAATAAATATACATAACTCTTTTAAGTCGAATTTCTTCGAAAAATTAATCCACATCTCTTAACCATTATGTAGGCGTTTTTATTAGTTAAATTTGAAAAATGAATGGTGCCTTAGAAGCACCATCGGAGTGAGAAGGGTTTACATTTAAAATACTGTAAAATATTGTTGCATGACGGCGTCCTGACACAGAGGAAGCGTGTCTTTCTCGTTATCCGGGCGTCCCGGCCAGGGCATGGTTGTTCTTCTGTGCTCTATCTGTGAGATGTGTGAATGCGCCCTCTCTGTAAAAAGGGGCTGTGCAAGCGAATGTGATAAGTGTCTCTTCTTCATATGTGCTAGAAGTTAGACTTCTGCCCTCGTATGCTCAGGGGTCCATGCCCTCAGAAGCTACTGCACACCCACTCCTTTCCGTAGCAAAACACGAGATCATCTTCATCATCATATTGCTGCATATTAAATAATATAATAGCACTTAATGTCTTTAAATATTGTGGTACATGCTGTGTTAGCTGAGACATCAATGTCGAATTTTTCCAATAATTTCTCTTTATAAATTTCTTAAACGACTAAGTAATTGTTTTGATATTTTACATGATGAATTTAAAAAATAATTATCAAAATATTCAATGTCGAAAATTTGATGAAGCCTCTTTTTTAATTTTTTATTTATTTTTACTTTTTTATTTGAAAGGAACTGGAAAAACCTCTTTTTTTAAGTTATTCAATCTGTGAAATGATCTAGACATAAACCATCTTAAGCTCCAATAAGCTAATAAGATGAAGATTCACTTAAAACTCTGAACACTAAAGTAACAAACTTTTGGAAAAATTTCATAAACAGAAGTATCAGTCTAATTTCATGAAGTCGAGCATAATTCGTAGATTCAACCAGTTAGAGAAAGGAAATTTGGTGAATGGTTTTCATTAAAATTATGTATCGGTCAGAATTCTTCAGCGTCAATCCTTTCAATAGTTATTGAATTAAAATTGCCTCGTCCATAACAATAAATTTAGATTCATAATTAGATACGGTCTAGAACAATATTTGCATTATGAAGGATGAGAATTCAACCAACAAATTTTGTTTTGTTGAATAAGCCATAATGTCAATGCTCCTAAAGATTATTTTGCCTGCGCATGACACACGAAAATATTCACAATCCTTTTAATGTAATTTCCAAAGAGTGTTTAATATTAACTTAATTTAAAAGTTAAAGTTAATAGGTTTAAAGAAAAAAGTTAACTTTAAACGCAAAATTAATAGCTTTCTATTTTCCTGGCTCTTGCCACAATTGAAATCTTATTGACCTTAAAAAATATATTTTACACAAAAGGTACAGAAGATTATACAGACCTCAATCCAAAACTAATAATTCTTAGAAAGTATTTTACAAGACAATTTTTTGAAACTGAATAAAGCGAAGTCACAAAAATTGCCCTAAGAAGCTCATACATTATCCGTAGTAATTGTATAAGATCGGAGAAAAATTAGATAAAAGGGGTAAACATTTCTTTTGTGAAGCGAAAACCATCGTTGTAGCTGAAATCGGAAAATTAGATAAATTGGCCAGTTAAAAAATACATTATAATAAATTCAGATTTCCAACAAATCGTGTTTCTTTTCATTCCAGTTTGTTCGTGAAGGGAGCAGGCGGTGGTCCAGGCGTGGATAACAGAGGCAGAAGTCTGGGCGCCTCTCTGCGGGCCACATTCGACTGGGAAGAAGGAGATTTCATTTACATCCTGGTTGGTCAGAAGGGCATTGATCCTTGTCGAACTGTAAGTGTGCGTTATCAATAAAATTTAATTAATACTATTGGTGTTCATTAGTGCTGACGATAAATAATATATAAATAGTACATTTTTTAATATTGATATATGTTTTTAAAAACATTCATTTATTGAATGAACTTAATTCCTCATGTCATTAAGAGCCCTATTCAAAATGGAAGTCGGTAATAGTAGGTTATTAATCGTCCTTTTGGGCAGTTTTTACTAACAGAGTTTTTCTTATTATTTTCGGGTTCTTTAATATAAAGTCCTTGATATCATTATTGGGTTTGTAATTCCAATTACTCGCTAACAAAATTAAACACGACAATGGTACGGCAAAGGATAAATTGCATGCAGGATGAAATTCTCAAAAGCAGAAAGGCCTTCAGATAAAAATGAGGTGATAAATGGCGTGGAAGGGCACCACTTTGCACTTCTCCCAGTCTTAAAGCCCGAAATTAGAAGGTTAATTGAGAGTAGTCTGTTATATTACTGATAATCATTGAATGGATATTTTTGATAGTTGTCTTTGATAGGAAATATTGGAAAGTGATTTTCATTTCGTTGGTTGGTTTTATTGAAAGTTTTCATCAGTCGCACGTCTCGTGAAAAGACTTTAGAGTTCCAAAAGAGTTCAGATACCTCGTGCTACATGAATATATAGTCACTTGATACAGACATTTCTAGAACGACTTCTTCTCTCAGTCATGATAGGAACAGTACAGAGGAAATTAAATATGCCTTCTGGGTGCAAAATTTGAGCTTGAGGTAAAAGTATACCATGAATATTGATGCGTCTTTCACCTCTAGAAGGAAGCATTTGTTGACGGGATGGGTTGATTTAAACTTCCTAAACTCTCCTGAACAAAGAGTTCGCTCATATCACGTCAACTTCATGTGACTAATAGCGAGCAAGCACGAAACTGTTCCACTTTTCTGCAAAACTACTATGCAGGGAGACTGATGAAAATGTTTCAACGATGTGCTAAAATGCTTCCATAATTTTTTGGTATTTATTAATGCTGTATATTTGGTATTTGGTATTACTGTGAAGTGGAGATAATATAGGATGGTATCAGATATTATTTTGCCATACTATATTATCTCCACTTCACAGTAAACTTTCAATCAATAGAAATAATTAAAATAGCAGAGATTGATACTTATTATTAAGCTATAATTCGCCTATTTGAATTTCGTTTGTATTCTAATTCCATATCATGAAGAAGTAAAGTTTTTATCCTTTTATCATTTACAACCCTTTGAACATAGCTGATTCATTCTCCTGCAACATTTTACTCGCTGTATTATAACCGAAATTGTGTGTGCATATATATATATATATATTAGGCGATCTGGAGGAATGCTCTAAACATAAAATTAAATTTTATTTAATGATATTTGAAACAATTAACGTACGTATAAAGAATTGCCTTGTTTAATTTTTATTCAATCTTTCATTCTTGTTAAACATATTTGTAAAACTATTTTTACTCCAAAGACTGACAAAACTTACGAAGATTTGAAACAGTGTATTCCATTATTTTAAGGCAAGTAGTATAAGCTCGAAAAAATGAAATAAAATTGATTCGAGGAGATTACTGTAATTGTTACAATTAATTTAAAATGATAATATTTATACTTTCAAATTAAAGTCAAATTAGAAAAAAAATTACCTTTAATTACAAAATTAATCAAATAATTGTTTTTCGGAACTTTCCTGAAATACATTATATAAAATCAAAATCTGCTTTAAAAAAATATTTTCATTTTCATAAATTCACTAATGACAAATAGCTTCTAAAAATTCTTTTTTTGATATTCTGGTGTTTTATCATTTAATTTTTTCTTAGTCACATTTATTGATCCTCTCCTACAGATGATAAGAACGGATTTTTTAAATTTTTCATTTATTCTAGGATTATTTTTTTTACGTATCGACATTTGTAAATTCACTAATATCGAACATTTTATTTTTTATTTTTCAAGAATTCCACTAATTAATTTTTTATCAACATTTACAAATTCGCTAATGCCAAACGATTTTTTAATTTTATTTTCAGTTGAAACGTTCTTGTGATATGCGAATCATGAAGAGGAGCATCGATCGATTGAGAGCCTTGAACAAAGAATGGGATGAAGGGGGAGGAGGTGGTGGTGGTGGAGCTACCTATATATTCAAGGTGAGCGCATAATTGGAAGATTTGACATACACAGGTAGAGAATTAATTAATGTATAACCTCGAAATTGAATAGCTTCTTAGAATTTCTCGAGATGTGGCAACGAATACATAAAATAAGAGGAGACACAAAAGGGAATATTTATTGTCGATATCATTTTTTCCAATGTTTCTTCTGAATCACAAACTTTAGCAATTAAAAAATGACCTTCACCGGAATATAAAATCTATATTGCTAACATTTGACATTTTTGTTGTGAAAATGCAATAGCATTTCAGACGAAGTTTTTTTGGCTAAGTGGTTAAAGATTTCAAGTGGAATTGTGAATTCTAGATAATTTCAAAATAAAGATTTTTCTTATTTATGAATATCGTGTATTTAATTTTTTAATTTTAAACTATTGTGTTTTCTCCCACAAACATTCTGATTTTAAAAACATTAGTCAAGTAATTTCTTATTACCTTGATATTTTCATTAAAACTGTTAAAAAATATCTGAAACCTCTCGTTCGTTATTTTATTTAGAAGAAGTAGTTAAATAACAACCATATTGCATTTAACGTATTGTTTTTAACAACAATATTGTATTTAACATACTAAACATTCTACATCTGCCATATAAACTGAATATTCTTTTTCTTTTCTAATATATAAATATATAAAGAAAAGAACACTAAAATGAACTTGAAATTTTTATATCTGAATATCAGAGGATTTTGCTTTGGAGCACAAAATATCATAGTAGTCTTTTCCTTTCCTTGACAGGATACAACTTATATAAAAAGTCAAAAAATTAGTAAATTAAAAAAAAATCTAAAATTTTTCAGAAAACCTACACTTCTCTCACAAAAAAATTGTTGGACGGGAATTAAATCCTAATCATCATTGGTATAACAGTTTCATCAACTAACAAGAAAAGGTAAAAAAATAATTTTTTTAAAAAAAGTTCACTATTGTGTCTTCAAACCAACTGCTCGAGTTTTTCAAACGGAAAATACCAGTGAAGTAAACATACTTCCTGTTTTTCTTCTTAAAAATAAGCCTCATGGAATTCATTGGAACCAAATCTAGTGATGAAGAAAGAATTCACACCCTACCCTTAATCCATCGGGTTACTGTACAATCTTCAGATATTCCCCTTGGCGGAATTATTTTGGGTCAATAATAACTATAGATAGAATAAAGCAAGAGCATCTGGTCATCTGAAAGTCGATGTTATAGAAACATCAGATATGGTTTTCGCGTATAGGAGGTCTTATCAAACGGTAATCAACCATTAAAAGCCGTGCATTTCATTCATTCATTTGTGTGGCTTTCTTATCTACAAACAGATAATTTTTTTCAGATTCTTGGGTTTTTTTGTACAGAATGTTACTTTGTTATATATCATGTGAATTATTATTTTTTACTATTCAAATGGGTCTCTTTTCGGGCTTTACGTCAATTTATATATAGTTTTTGAACATTCTGACTGATTATCACACCATTAAGATATTCACAATAATATTTGCTTTTGAAATTCTACCTTCTAAAACTCATATTGGTGGTTTCTAATCAAATAAGCTTTAAATATAATCTATATTTAGTCACAGTCTGGAAGCTTATATTGTAGTACATAAACACAAAATCCCATTTCATGTTCAGAACTGCAATCTGAAGCTTTATAATAGCTTGAATTACAATGGTACTGCGTATTTCTGTATGAGCTTAGAGGCTTACCTATGAGCTCTGTCTCTTGATTCGGACAAAGCCCACCGTATAAATAGAGAAATTTGCATAGCCAATATGTTAAAGCCCACATATATTCCGGTTCGATGTGAATGTCTGATGAATGCAGTGCGTACATAATGCATAATGACGAATGCAGTATAGCGCGACTGATGGTTTGAAGTTTGTTTTGATCTATTCAATCGATAATTTATGCCAACAAATCAAAATGATTCCATTTTCATGCCCAGACCATATATTTATTACATGACTTAAAATATGGAAATACCATAATAGGATTTTGAAAAGGTGATTTGCGTAAGAATATCCGAAGATAATTTTAAAGTTATTTAGAAATTCACATCTTATATTTTAATTTCATAAAAATGGATGATAATATATTTGAATTAGACCCGGGAAACGAAAAAGAATGGACAAAAATTACTTTTAATACGCATAAAAGCACTAAACAAATTCTCTAATATATTAAATAGGTACTTATTCGTCTACTTATCGTGATAAAATTTTGTTCGAATTATCGGCACTTTCTTGGATGTCGACATGGGCTTAGTACTAATGAAATTTTCAAAATTGGAAAATTTGAGATTGAAATGTAATTTAGAAATTGGAATGTTCACCTAACTTATTTGATATTCTTTTTTATGTATTTTTTTAAAAATTATACTATTAGTTCACACTCTTCCTATAAATGTAATACTTTTCATTCATGCAATCAAGTTCAAGTAATTTTTTTAAAACTTGTAGTGGATGACACTCGGTATTGATACAGTTTTTCCAAATATTAATTTATTAATTGAATTAAATTTAATTTTTAATTCTCTAAATAGAGCTTTAGCAGTTTGCAAGGAAAATCGAAATCAACAGGCAGTAGCTCAATTGGTAAAATTCGAGGATTTCAGTGTTTTTCACGTGAAGTTGAAAAATGCGCGTTCAGTTCTTACAAAAAAATCAACAATTTAAAAAACATATTTATATTAATTGTAATTATTTAATATGAAGTGACTTAAATAAAAAATTTCTTTGTTAACCTAAGTAGGAATTGACTTTAATTTTTTATATTACTATTTAAGTATAAATTTCGTGAACAATAAATAGTTGTTACAGATTGAAAATCTTGGTTGAGTTTTGTAATATTAAACCCAATGAAAAGCAAATTATTGCTTTCGTTAGATTAGAATACACAATATATATTTGAATGATTGACTTTTTAAAAATTAATTATGTGTGTAATTGTGTTTAATTTTGGCCCGCTAAATCGTAAATATTTCGAAAGTTTGGTAGATGTTAAAAACATGCTTAAAAAATAAATCCAGTGACGTCACGGGGAGACAATAATGCATTTACAGCATTTGAGTGGAAAATTTTTTATCATACGTTACAAACTCATTCCGCATCCATGACATTAAGTTTCAAATTTATGCTTTTATGACTTTTGAAACCTCTGAGGAATGTGTTCTAGATTTCAAATGTTTTTTTAATGTATTCTCTCTTAATAATTAAAATGTCCTTTTTATCTGCTTGTTCTTTGATAGATGGATCCCCTTAACGATCAGAGGATTCCACTGGCTATAGCTGGAGGGGGAGGCGGCCTGTCTGCCAGACGTCCGAAGGATGACTCTTTCCTGAGTGCCATGCCACACGGATTGATGCCCAACAATTCCATTCTACCCATCAACGGATACACTGGATCTGGAGCAGGTGGGGATTTCTGTGTTTTGTATTTTACGATGCCTCTTTAATAAATTATAATACAAAGCCTGAATGTTCTGGGGGCCTTTCTCTTCTCATTAAAAAATTTGAGTTTTCTTTATTTTTCTGATGAAAAATTTTGCATATGATTCTTCTCAAGGATCTGGATACTATTCTTCGAATGAAGAATTTTTGATTATTAGAAATCCATTTACTCAAAATAAATTTATTCGTTTGTAGAATTCAATAGTAGAATATTGGATATTATGTAATTAGCTGTATTCGATTGCCGACTTTCTCTTTCCTTTATTTTTAATATTTATGTTTCCTATTATTTAATATCTCTATTTAAGTTCAAGGGTGAGAAACACTGAAAAAGTATACAGGTTCTCATTTAACTGTGGTGTATAATAATGGTGGTAGTTTGACTCATCTTCTCTCCAATGACAGAATGCACCTTTTGACGATATCTTAGATCGTGTTTGGTAATAGGACTTTACCTGCATTTCCGAATAGGGACAATGATCATCCAATAAAACCCGAAATTTCAGGGAAAATGGGCTAACTTTTTTGGGTTATATTTGAAATAAAATGCTGGTTTTTATTTTTCCCAACATGTTTTTTTTATTTAAATTCCTTCTCTTGTGTGTCTATTTCGCTACTATCGTTTTGATCGTTTCGTGTGAAAATAAACATATATTTCATTGAATGTATTTTCTTTGCCTCTTTTTCTATTTCATGCATTTGTGCGGTTTATATGTCTCAATTTCATCCAGCATGCTTATATGTTTACATTTTTTTTTCTAAATTTAACTCGCATTAACCTAACCTATTTAATTAACTTTGAGTTTCGTGAAAGTTTTGTGATAAAGAAGTATCAGGTACCTTCAGCCAAATAAAGCTACCTTGGAAATCTGAAAAAAAAGTGGCTTCATTCCAGCTTACGAAAACTGGTTGTTTTTATTCAAGAAGACGATATATATCCTTCAGGGAAATTAGGGTGCATTTGTTTTTTGCCTAGAAGAATTTCTTCAGCAATCAGGTCAATTCTAACAAGAAATTTGTATTTATTAATCATAACGGCTTACCAATTTCGTAATTAAGAGCCAAGAAAATGAAATAACACATTCCTTTAACACTCTAAGTTTCTGAACCAATATATAATATTCATCTATAACATAAGATAATCAAAAGCGCCGGATGCGATTTGAAATATTAGTTTTTTTTACAAGATACAGACAAAAAAAGATAATAAAACAATTCACCAATCTTTGAATATTTTTTTCTTGCAGTTTACTATCTTGCTTCTAGCATTTGTTTCATATACGAGATGTAATTGCCACTTAAGAAATATTGAGTCATATTCCTAACTTTACTTAAATTCGGAATTCGAAACGTAATAAATAATTATGAGGTTAACCAGGGTTTATCCACACTAATCTCCACCACCCCTTCCGCAAGAATGACTCCGCTGATCCCCCATCACATTATTTACTACCGCAGATCCCGGGGATCCGAAGCGTGAAATAATGACCCGACCGCACACTTCACGTATTCTTCTGCTTCTTAGCGACTTCGCTCCTCTGCCCGGTGGAAGAGATACTTCTTCGATCTGTGGAAGAAGTATTCCTGCCCCGGGTTATGAAGTCAGCCATGAATTTATGCAGTCGGCCAAGAGCCCTCTTTTTGACAATTGCAAAGTCAGCATCGTGATTTTTATTTAAACCAAGAATTTTATTTCTAGAGAGGTTGTGTGTTTGATAAGTAATTTTCAAAATGAAGAAAGTAACTAATTCCTTATTTATAATTTTTATCCTTTATTGGTA
>JAOUZG010044158.1:478303-495290 GCA_026289955.1 Argiope argentata | reverse complement strand
TTGAAATACGTAAATGAGTCTTTGGCAGCTGTAAATGTGTCTTTGAAATACGTAAATGAGTCTTTGGCAGCTGTAAATGAGTCTTTAGCAGCTGTATGTCTTTCAAATACGTAAATGAGTCTTTGGCAGCAGTAAATGATTCTTTCGTCGCTGAATTTTCAACGTGATTAAAGCTGAAATAATATATATGACATTCGCATTCTGCAAAACATGTACAAAGCTACTTTTTCTGAGGATTGCCATCTTCTCTTAAACGTACAAAAGCGCAATTTTTTTGCCAGAATTTTATAAATATAAGAAGAAAAAAACATTTAATTTTACTTTATCCTATGATGTATCCTATATGTATTTTGCTGCTATTGTTCATTAAGAAACAAATGTTTCAAATCTGCTTCTTTTTTCACCGAACAACCCGATATATAGGTCTTTATTCAGAAATTGAAATTGTTGACCTTTTTTGTTTTTCCTAATAGCGTTATACTTTCGTTAAGAGGCGATGTATATTAATTTAAGCAGAGAATAGAATTAAAATATCCCCGATACTTCCATCTAATGAAGATAAAATACTTCACCTCACAACCCTCACTTTTTTTTTCGGCGGACGACTAATCCTCCCTTCTGTAGTAGCTTAATGACAATGTTGCCATGTAATCAATGAAGCTGTCCGGACTCGCTTTTTTGCTCTTTCTTCCCTGTCAGGCCTAGATTAATAACGGACATAAATGGTAATCCTTCTTTTGTTCCATCGGTATCACCCCCACCCTACTGTTCGTTATGAGTTAATCAATTGTTTCTTCTTGTTATTTTTTTATATCGTAATGCATGCCCTTCTAGATTGGGATTTGAGTTCGTCAAAATCATTTTTAACTTAATGAACTAAATTCTTGCAGCTTTGTATATATTCCTTAAGTTTGACGGTATATCGATGGAGATAAATTAACGAACATAATCCGTTAAACGATGGTATTTGTTATCTGCTTAGCGTTTGGCCATGAGTTTTGGAAAGTTTAAATTATGGCAAATGAGGGCTATGTTATCATGCTTAAAGTTTCATAAGTTTGAAGATACTTTTATGCTAACAAACATAGTCTGTTCCGTGGCGATGCTTGATACCCATATTGTTCGTAGCTGGATTATCGATTTCTAAGAGATTCTAAGAAATACTGACAGTCTAAATGTTCTGAAAAAATTTTCTGAGCTCTAATAATGTGCAATGAATAGTAAATTAACGATTGCAGTTTTTTAGACTCTTGATTAAAAAAATATTTCTCATGACAACGAAAAGCTTAGAGACAAAATCAGCCTTATAAACGGTGGAATAAAAGATTCATGTACAAAAAAACTTTACATTCACAATTTGTTTTTCTCGATATATTACGACTTTCCACTATTCTAGAATTCTAACGCTCATACTTATGATTATTTCTTTTTACTTTCTAGTAAGTATAAATGTAGTAATCGTCAAAAAAATTCAACTCAACATTATGACGAATCTCGAAGCTTTGTGACTCGAAGTAAGTTCAAAAAAGTACATCTTTGGAAAAAGTCCATCTGTCTATCTGTGACAAGGATAAGTCAAGGACACTTTGAAATAGACAGTTGAAATTTGCCATACAGTCTTTACAAGAGATAAGAATACTTTTTAATCAAATTTTGAATAAAACTTGTTCATTGGAAGCTGTCCAGTTGTTCGAATATAAATTAGCTCGATAACTACAAAAGAAATAGAACTAGATTGGTAAGATTCGATGCACAGATTTAACATCGATATTGTAGACACCTGTCAAATTTTGATTCGAATCTCACCGTGAATTGATTGTCTATCGTTCTGAACTTTTGGAAACTTGTTTGGACCGGGATAGCCTGGTTGATAAAGCGTGGGACTCGTATGCCTTAGGGTGCGAGTTCGAACCTCACCAGCCGAAGACTCCCTGAGTCTGTGGTGGCTGGCGCTCATTAAATCTGTCGGGGTCACAAAGTCCTCCATGTCAAAAGTAATACCACTGGGTAGTATTGGGGCAGAGGTGATCATTCTCTGTTTCCAATCTAAATTACGATCTGTGAATAAATGAATGAAAATGCACGAATGAATTTGACCCCATAAAGAGGGTTGTGACATGTGTGTATCTAAGTTGTACTCTTAGCCCTAGTTGGCGCTATCAAAAAACGAGAGACGTTCAATCGGTTTTAATTGCTGACAGTCATCGGGCTTGTAAAAAGTGTCACAAACAACAACAAAAACAACAGCAACTGAAACCTGTAACGCGATATTTTAAAAAGGCAATGACTTAAATATATCACATTTTGTATGGCATTTTGTAACTGCAAGGGTGGTTTTGTGCCACGTATTTGTTCCAATAGTTTTGAAAAACGTCTCTAAAGGGCATATTCAATTTTTGGATTCTATTAAAGGAATCCAGGTATTGATTATCAAAAAAACTAGTGATTGATGTCACGATAGATTCAGTAAAATTGATAAATTCCCAAGTACAAGAGATTAATATTTTGTAACTATCGCACGTCAATGACACGCAAAGCGTTCTCTGGTATGACAAGTTTATTAGAGAGTATGCGAGAAAGTTTTAAGGAGACAATTGCTGGTTATCCTTTTATATTTATGGCAATTTACCGATGAATAATTGTGAATAATGACTAACTCTGAATTGTTGAATTTTCATTTTGCTCACTTTGTATATTTACAAACTGTCAGTGTCGACGTCCTGGCAAGGAGTGTGGTGATCTGATCGTCCCGGGTTCGGGTATGGTTGTTCTTTTATGTTCTATTTGTAAGGAGTGCGAATCCCTCCTGTAAAAAGCGGTTGTTCTAGCGAATGTGATGAGTGAGTATCAAAAGCCATACTCTTGGCCTTAGTTGGCATTACTACAAACAAGAGACGCTGCTTAAGCTTAATTCACTGACTTCCCCAGTGAGCTTGTCCATGGTATGCGTCATAAGAAACAACAACAGCAAATCCCATCAATATTCATAAATCTGCAGCATATCTTGAAAATTGCCGGCTTTCTGGCACAGAGGTAGCTCGTCTTCCTCGTGTTCTGGGAGTCCAGGGTTCGGGTACTGGCTTGGGCATGGCTCTTCTTCTGTGTGCTATCTGTGAGATGTATGACTGTGCCCCCCACACCCCTGTAAAAAGGAGCTGAGCAAGCAAATGTGTTTAGTGTGTAGCTAAGTCGTACTCTTGGCCCTAGTTGGCGTTACTTCCAAAACAAGAGACGCTCCTTTCGGCTTAAATCTGCTGCTGTATCATCGGGGCGCTTGTCCGTGACAAGTGACACAAGTAACGACAGCAGCATTTTTTCTATACTACGAATACAAGAACGTAAAATAACTCGTATTGTATTAGTATATGAGAATATCGGAAAGAAAGAGCTCTATCTGGTTTTAAATTAAATGAAAGCTAGAAATAAACTAAAAGTATATGCATAATACTGTTGAACTTGTCCATGGCAAATGCCACAAGTAACAACAACAACAACGTATCTTGAAGATTGAATGCAATGTTTGTTGGTAGAGAATAGCTCATGTCCAATGTTTGCGAGCCCTGATCTGATTGGAAGTTGTTTAATAGTATTATAGCGGGGCAATTTATGTACTTTTCTCTGACCTTTGTGTCGTGTTTATGGCATTTAAAGCTTATTTGATTCCTTTGATTTTTCTGGCGATAATTAAATATTGGTTGCGTACGTTTGTCAAAAGACTGGAGAGCAGATCATTCATTCTATTGTTTACCATTACATTACTGTTTACAACTGCGATGACATTCCAACAAAATTAATAGCGAAACAACAATCACACTAATGGATTTTTGTACAATATTAGGTTTACACACAATCAATGCAATGGAATATATAAATTAAATCAACACAATATCACGCCATTTCCTAAATGATGAATTGTTCCCATTAGTAATTGTTTCAAATTATCAGAGAAATTAATCGCAGGTGTATTTAGAAAATAATTATTAAATAAAGTAGATGATCAAGCATCATTTGGAGCAATCTAATTAAAATATATCGCAATTTTCCAAGCCAACTACATGTTGGTTAATGGAAGCAATTATGGAACATGCTGTAGATTTCAATAAAGGTTGTAAACATAGTTCCCTGATTACGTTGCAATATGCGTCAGCTAATTGAGATCTCGAATTCTCTGAGAGTATTACGATATCTTATTCTGCAGTAACTGCAGATTTTATATATAGTAAATAAACAAACTTTATATTACAGTGCTTCGGATTAATTACCTGATTTAAAGCCAATCTATACATTTGAAGGTTAACTTTCTCATTATGAAATAGCATAATTATTTTAAAATAGCTTTTTAAATTATGCTGTTACTAGTTAGTTATATTCAAACGGGAATTTGACATTGACAATACTGACTCAGAAAACTACATTCCGTATTAGGATATTACATGCGGCTCTTAAAATATTAGGAAATTATAATTTACATATATAACCTACGTTATGACGATTATGTTGTTTATCAAATGACAACTATACAATACCACTGCAAGTTTGACAATGTTTGAATTAAGTATTCATGTTTATTAATTTACCTTTGGGGCATTTATGTCAGAATAGAGAAAATAACAGGAAACTCTATTAAAAAGATACGAATACAAGAGAAAACTTTGGTTCCTAAATTAAATTAATTAGAGAACAGAAAGCTATCTGCGATCTGAAAATGTTTCTGTTTACTAAATTGCTACTATTTCGATTTCCTTCACTGCCGTTGCGAAAATATTATTTGATGAGAATCATTGAAATAGAAATAATGGGTCAAATGTAACCTTTAAGCAATGTTTAAAACTTTGGCATTTAAACCTCGGCCATATGTCATTATTATATTGGTTTAGATATAATTGTCCCAGAGGTTGGGAATATTCGATTATCATCCGCTAACAAGTAAATACGAGGCATATTCGGAAAGTAAGTACCGTTTTTTAATAAATAGAACAAAACATTTTTTTTTTCAAATTTTATTATTACATGAAAGACCAAACATTAAACTATTTTTCTACGTAGTTTCCACCAATGTTCAAACACTTGTCGTAGCGAGTGACGAGTTTTCCTATGCCTTCCTCGTAGAAACTTGCCGCCAACGATGATAAACACAGTTCGTACAACACAGTACGTGAAATTTGTGGAAATTCGTCTGAAAGTATCGTTATTGTGAATCGTCTGTTCTCTTTGATTTTTTCATCAATTTTCCGTATCAGATCGTCATTGACAAGAGAACGCCGACCACTCCGAGCCTCATCGTGAACATTTTTTCGACCTTCATTAAACATTCTAACCCACTTCCGCACCATTCCATCACTCATCGCGTTTTCACCATACACTTCTTTAATTTCACGGTAAATTTCAGCCGGTTTCACATTTTTTGCGTTTAAAAAACGGATAACAGAACGAATCTCACAGTCGGCGGGATCAGTAATTGTCTTAAACATTTTAAACAAGCACAGCGAACTGGAAATACAACCTACAGCGTCCAAAATGGTGTCAGTTGAGAGTCAGTGAACAAGGAAGACTAGTGCGTATGCGCAGAACGCCGATCGCAGTGCTGCAGCGGCAGTATAATGAAACGGTACTTACTTTCCGAATATGCCTCGTATTTGGCATTTTTAATTCTTTAATTACAGAATGCATAATTACTCGCATTTTGAATATGTTTCTTCTTTGCAAATATCTATTAATTTGATTGCCCTGATTGCTACTCTGAAAATATTTATTTGATTAAATGAATAGAAATTAAAATGAAGGTTCAGATGTTGCCCCTATTTTTTGACAAAGATTTAAATAGCATAGTCTTATCTTAAAAGATATAATAATGTGGCACTTACGTATTAGACCGTCTTCGCCAACGACCGCCAACGGTTTAGTAACTCATTGGCGAGGGATTTAAATTTGGCGATAAAGATCAACGGATTACACCATTGCCGGATTGCCATAATTGGTGCTTTATCAACTCATTGGCGACGACTTCAAATTTGGCTCTAAAGTTGGACGGTTTAATGCGTAAGTACCAATAATGTTTGTTTAGGTATGCATAAATTTCTTAAGGCAAGAAAATCATTCGGATATTTTCTTACAGCGTGTTAATATGCTCAAATTTTAAATTTTTAAGTAAATTAATTGCAGGAAGTCTAGATTCCTGCTATCTGAAGATATTTCTCTTGGATTGGATTAGATATCAAATCCAATACAGTTGTATTTTAATGATACAAAGGTCAAACATGTCTCTCCTGTGCCATTAACTTTTAACGCGATTGCCTTCATTTCTGAGCGATGAACAAACTTTGTTATGTGGTACTTATGAAGTATTTTTGAATGTTTAGTAACCACAAGATGCAGTTTTAACAAAGAGTATAATATTGGTGATCTCTACCATTGCTACCCTGAGCAGTTAATCTCATAATCAGGAAGATATTACTAATGGTTGCAGGATATGTGTCAGGTGATTAAAGCTCGTCATTGCGATATAAGTCATTTGGCGACATGGCTCTGAATTTGGCGAGATGGGCGATAAAAGGAAGATTCTCGAAAGTACATGAAACTTCATGATATCTCTATTAAGACCTAAGTTTTGGTATTGCGACTAGTTTTTTTTTTTTGAATTTTCAATACTTTGAAACAAAAACTGTAAAAAATACACACGGAGAACGCAGCAATTTAGCAAATTTTCTTATAGTACTCTTGATCTCCAGCAATATCTCTATGAGTGCTACGTGCTGCTGTGATTTTCAAAGATAATTCATTGCTGATTGCAATTCATTTTAACATAACGATTCAATTTAAGCACGTCTAAAATAGTAGAAATAAATAAGTGATTATATGTCTTAATTAATATAAGTCATTAACCAGTTTAAACTGATTTCAAAAAATTACGAGACTTCTCTCTCTCTCTCTCTCTCTCTAATGATAATTTTTTCAAACTTTCATTTTCAATTTTTCTAGCTGGCAAACAAAGGTTTGGAGCTCGACCGATTTTAAGATTTAAAAAAACCTAGTAATTTCAACAAAAAGTTCATTATTACTGGAAGTTAATGTATATGTAGTGAAATCCAATAAAAGTAATGCAGATTGATATTAAAACTATATTCTAATATTTAGAGTATTTTAAGAAATAGAATTAGTAAGAATGCGCTTATAATATCATTAAAGAATAAATATAAGTCGCGTTTTACAAAATTGCTATTGCTAAAACTAAAAGAGAATTTTTTAAAAAGCGATATTCTTCTAAGCTCGAGATTAATTATCTAAAAGCAAGAAATCGTAAACACAACTGAAAGATAACATCGTTTCATAGAAACTACAAACAAAAATCTAATGATAATAAATTTAATTAAATATATCAAACAACACTAGCAAAACAAACCTCAAACGTCATGGGTCAAGTGACTCGCTCTCTACCAATGAAAAAACAAATATTTCTTGCCTTAAAATTTCGGAGACACCAAAAACTCCTAACCAAAACAATATCATGTTCTCACATGATAATAAAAAATAGCATTTGTTTCTAATGAAATGAGTACGTAACCAATGCATTCTGTTTGCCAAAAAATCATTTTGATTTATAGCTTTTTAGCTTATAATATTCTACATGATTTCATTTTACTTGGAATTTCAATTAAATAAAGAAAATCTATTTGATTTCTTTCCAAGTTCATCCAAACTGCAAAACACCTGTCAAATTAATTTACTGTAGACAAAATCAAGCATATAAAATTATAATTTAAACAATCCTCTTCATAAGAAACTCGATAAACAGTTCCTATACTTTTATAAACACCTGTCTTCCACAAAGCATTTCAAGAATATTAAATTTCTTTCAAGTAATATTTGGACCAACTGAATACATCTATTGTTGGAAGGAAAAATATTTCAAAACAATAATTCAATTTTAATTGGATATAACGACAAAAAAACCCAGACCAGATTCTTGTTAATAACACAACAGCGAATTAGTTATCAAAAGAGGATTCATATTAAAGCTAAATTTTAAATTTAAGAAGAATGAACAAAAAGAACGCTGTTCCATATTTCACCAAACGATTTTAATTCCAAGCTGTCAAAAACTACGCAAGTTGGATTATTACACGTCAAACCGTCTTTTCCAAAATAATTATCTCCTCACCACCATAGGAACCTCAACTAATAAACCCCATTCCCCACAGAATCTTCAGTGATTTTACAAAGAAAAAAAGTAAAGAACTGTTCATTCCTTCCTTAATTGGATTTATGGTGGATGGAGCAAATGTCAATTTAATTATAACTGTCTTTTTCCCACATATTCATTCTTACGACGAGATTATTCTTCGATTCTTTCATACAGCGCTGATTTCACAAGTTAATACTGCAGTCTTTCCTCAGAGAGGTTTTTATTGATATGTTATTCCGGAGAAATTCATTTATTCGCTGAGTATTTGGGAATGAATAATGGGACTGAATGGATATGCGGAGCTTTTATTTGTTTAGTTTGCTTTAGGGGAAATTTTAAAATATGTTTCTACGGCGCTAGATTTTTTTCTCTCTCCATTATCGTGAATCTATTTCCTTTCGCATTAAAGTTTATTTGCTCCATTTTTTAAGTTATTATTCTTCGTAGGCATTACAAGTATATTCGAAATTTTTTCTCTTCTATTTAAGTTCTATCTTAAAGCATTTTTTAAATATATATTTTCAATAAGGGAAGAAATTCTTGTTAAGTTTTTAATCTGATAAGGCATCGAAATGAAATATATTCTTTAATAAAACATATATTTGCATACTTTGTTGAATTTTACCAACCTTATTCAATTCCTTACGAGTGGGCGTATTCAAACTGGTAGAGATATGATGGATACAAATGAAAATAAGGATGTTGGAAAATATGGAACCCTCTTTAATAAGAAAAGTGGATAGAATGAAATATTTTACCTCTAGCAGATATAGAAATATGGAATGAAAATAAAACATTTCCTGGAAAATATCTTTAAAAAAATCTTTCACTTATTATATTTCAAGCAAGTAAATAGTTTCTATTCCAGTATATATTTTAATGAAATAAATTTTATGCATCTGAGAGGATATTTTAGAATTTAAAACCATTTATAAAATATATTGCAAAGGTATATCTTAAAGTATTCGTTTATGCTCAGAAGACCCCTTTTTTAATAATGACATTTGAAACAATGATTTTTCCATTTTCAAATTATATTTATACAAAAGATTTAATAAATCGAATGAAAATATTTCAAAATTTAATTTTATTAAATATATGAGAGAACATAAAATTGTGTATCCAAACTTTATCCTTTATTCATCCCAAACAAAAACAATGGATAGAAATGGTTATCCTTCTTATTAATATTTTATGTAAAGTGTCCTAAAAAGAGGAACAAGCCATTATTTCTATAAATATTACAATTAGACATATACTTACAATTTTCTTGAAACGAAGTTGGCAATTGCATGATAACACTTTGATTGTTATGGATGTTGATATTTAAATGATTTTTTTAAAAAAACTTTATATTTCATCAGTAGAGCAAGTGTGTTAATTAGAAAGAAGTTTCATCTATATACATGCAAAATTTCATATTTCTAACTGCAAGATTTGATATACCTACAATTAAATTTAGAGGAACTAATCAGATTTAAATTAGATTATTATTGCAAGAATGCGAACATTACCCAATTGTTATCGCTTAAAAAAATTCGCGATTCACATATAATATTATTCGATTTGATTTGTCGGATATGTCTTCAAAAAGAAGTGAGTAGAAAATTGAAAAACTGAACTTTTAAGATATCATATAGATAAAAATAATTATTGTTAAATATTGTGCATGTATTTTTTAAAAAGTAATATTTTATAAAAACTAATTTTTATTATATATTTTTAAAAAAATTTAATTACTTATATATTACATTCTTTATCTGATCTTTTCTTTTCCATCCTTTCTTTCATTCTTCGTCCTTTTTTTCTTACTTAATCTATTCATTCTTCCCTTTTCCATCCTTTTTTTCTTTCTTAACCCCCTTATTCTTCCTTTTTTCATCCTTTTTTTCTTTCCTAATCCATTCGTTCTTCCATTTTCCATCCTTTTTTTCTTTATTAATCCATTTATTCTTCTATTTTCCATCCTTTTTTCTTTCCTATATTCATTCTTCCATTTTCCATCCTTTTTTTCTTTCTTAATCCCTTTATTCCTCCTTTTTCCCTCCTTTTTTTCTTTCCTAATCCATTCGTTCTTCCATTTTCCCTCCTTTTTTTCTTTATTAATCCATTTATTTTTCCATTTTCCATCATTTTTTTCTTTCTTAATCCATTCACTCTTCTATTCTGCAGCATCTTTTTTAATCCATCCATTTTTCCATTAATCAATCCAATAAATAACGATTATCATTTTCCTTTGTTTCCAGTGATTTTATTTTATTCACAACTTACTACTTAAGCGTAATTATTGTAAATCCTACTTTATAGAATATTGTAATATTTTTATTTTCAAAATTATCAATTTCTCATTTTATTTATTTATTTATTCATTATTATTTCGAGATTTATTTATTCTCTGTATTTGTAACTTTTATTTTTTATGCATGTATTTATTACTCATTTAATTATTTCATATGATTGCTGTTGATGATTTTACTGATTATTAACACTTTTACGATAATGTATATTAAATACGAAAAAAAATATGGATTAGATTTTAAATACCATCACCTGAAGCCAATGTTATCAAAGTCCTGACAAAAGACTTATTGGGAAAAGTGATAACTCCCTATGAAGAAATTATCTAATATATAATTTATTTGTTCTCATTTCTATACTTTTCTGTGTGACACGGAACGAATTTTGCTTTATTTCTCTTTCTGTATACTTCCATGCTATTAATTTACTTTAGGTTTGTTTGTTTATTCACTTTTTGGAAGCATTTACTTTCAAAATGGCTTGCAGCTAAAAATTCTAGAATCTCCGTCAATAAATTAATTACCTACAAGATTTCTAATCGAATTAATAATCATGCTATACTCTAAAACATCAAATCAAATAAATTAGGAACTAGATTAGCAACAAAAATAAAGTTAAAAAGAAATTCTTAAAAGGCTCCAGGTTATATTTTAATGTATTATTCAAGCGTAGCATATTCATCTGTTTGCCTCTAGCTTAAAATAAATTCATTAACTGCTCATTAATCAAAGAATTCAATTTGATGATTTTGTTGTAAAAGCATTTGAGAATAATATCTCTTTTTATCTGTTAATGCAATTAAGAGACGGAGCAGGTCAGATAAATGAAATATGTTACTCTTTCTCTATATTTAACTGCTGATTTCTCTCAAAATTAGGATTTATTCTCCGAAAAGAAAGTGCGACTTTTTGAAGTCCGTAAGAAGTTTACGAATGAGTGATCATATTAATACAGAAATTCGAAGAAAAAGATAAAAATTTATTAAATTTAAGATATATACTTATATACAGATCTAATTAGTGACCATTACCATTCCACTGTTATACCGAATACACCCTGATTTCAGTTTAGTTTTGTCGGTGATTAGTGGATAGTGCTAGGCCTGAACTCTGAATCTAAAGATTTGTAGCCGAGTGACATACCGATCAAGCCAAAAGTCAACTTCGACTCGAGGGGTGTTATCTGGCTTATATAGAAATCACCACATACTCTCCCACCAGTGTGTCGGTGGTTATACGAGCGATACCTATGTGAGGGTTTTTTTGTTGGTGGTGATATTAACAACTGTCGTATTTAATGCACTTCTTGGTCTTTGAGTTGCCGATAGAGGGCGCCCCGACAGTTGAATGAAGCTACGTGAGAAGGTTGCGTTATCCAAGGTCGGACGCCGGATTACTTTGACTCGAGCGATGTTATCAGTCTTATAGTATAGCCATCACCACAGTTTTATTGTATTGTAATAGATGGAACCATAGGTTCTAATAATCCAAAGTGCTAAGTGGCTTGACCTTAAGTTTTAGTAAAAAGCAAGCAATTGGCATTCACTCGAAAAGAAGAGAGGAGGATTCTTCGTCACTGGCAACGATGAGTGTTTAATAATCTTACACTAAGGTAGCAGTTAATTTAGCTATGTGCAGACATCTTGTAAGGCTTCGCCCTTTGGTGCCATCTAACGTCTAACTTAAATGGAATAATCTTTTTCTGCCATAAATTTTAATGCCATGTTAATTTTGTTTACTCTAATTAAATTAACTATTTCTATTGAAAAGTTACTTCTTTTCTTAATTAAAACCCTAGGCATTGATCCGAATGTGTTTGAATGTGCACTTTTTCTCACCTAGTCCTACATGCAAGATTTTGGATAAATTTAGGATTTATAGATTCTCATCAAGTTTTTTTTATTTATTTGTTTGTGATAATCAAAAACGCCATATATTGAATGGATGAATTTTAGAATGTCACACTTATATCAAAACTATTGAACACTTCTAAGTTTCGGAATAAATTCTACAAAGAGTAAACTTTCTATTTGTTTGCCTGTCTGAGTGATAACTAAAATTGAGAAGAATAAATTAATGATATTACTGAATGATTTATTAATTATAAATCATCATTGTTTTTTAATTATTTATTAATTATGATTCATCATCATTTTTAATTATAATTCCTCACCATTTATAAATCATGATTCATCATCATTTATTAATTACGATTCATTATTATTTATTAATTAGGATTCCACATCCTTTATTAATTAGGATTCTTCATGTATTAATTACGATTCCTATTATTTCTTAATGATACATCATTATTTATTAATTACACTTGAAAATATTGATTCATTATAGAAAAAAAAAGGAAAAGCAAAATTATAGTCTTAAATAGATCTAAAATATCAAAAAAATAAAACCAGTTCAATATAAAAGTTTGTTTAGTATAAAAGCTTGATTTTCTTCTCTACACGACGAAGCTAAATACAAAAGTAGCTCTGGAGGGAAAAATTCCTCATCTGATTTCAGACATCATCAACACAATTTTCAAAATGTATGTTTGCTCTTAATTTTAAAAAAAACCTAGAGTAAAATTACATTGACTTACAAAATTGTATAACAGATTTAATAGAGACGAATTCAGTAAAATATAATTTCAGTATTTTGGAACAATTTTAGTTGTAGTATATTCCCGGTCACTTTAAAATCAAATTCAGTATGTGCATTTGGCATTCATGTGTATATGAAATTAATATCCCTCCAATATTTTCTTATCTTATTTGCTTATAGTTTATTAAATCCATGACCAAAATCTTAGTTAATAAATTTTTACTTCTTTGTACATCCTATACCCTATATATCTGTTTACCTTATTTAGTGAAATAAGATAAGCAGATATATGTTGCATAGTTCTACATAAAAGATCCTAAATTTTCAGAGGAATACGCCAACGAAAAATCAATGAGTTTGCCTAGCTTCAAAATTAATGTATCAGGATTGATCCAATGTTTGAAAAGTATCTAGGGAATTTATTTACAATGCAATGTGTTCGTTTCACATGTATGCGTAGATAATGACTAGATGTTAGTATTAGATTAGGGCCCCAGGGAATTAACGTGTTGTTTGGAAAATCCTTGAGATAATGTAATTACAAGAATGTTTGATTTGCAGATTTAATTTTCGTTGTGAATTTTGGCTTACAATGCTGTTTGAATGCCGAATCAAGGCTGTTTCAATAACTATGAATATTTTAATGACTTGCATTTCCTTTTAAATGTAATTCAAAAATATTTATACGAATTTGAAAATTTGATTGGAAAGGAGAATTTCGAAAATAAACATAAGAGCATTATAGAGCTTGAATTATGGGCAATAAAAAAGTTACTTCAACAACATGTTCTTGTTGTATAGACTATCTTCAATTTTTAGATGCAAAAGCTCTTTTTTTATTATTTAGAAATTTGAATTTAATGAATAATTTTAGAATAAAATTTAGATTACAGAGGTTTACGCTTTTGACTATTGCATTGGCATACGTAATAACAGAAGACTAAAGAACAATAAAGTAACTTGTGGTTCTTATAAAAAATTCCACACTAATAGCCAATTTTTATTAAAAATAATTAATCTAATAATTTCATATTTTAATTAAAAATAATTAATCGGATAATTTTATCTTTTGATTAAGAATTATTAAAATAATAATTTTATCTTTTAATTAAAATAATAAATTTGTTTTTTAATTAAAAATAATTAAAATATTAATTTTATCTTTTAGTTAAAATAATAAATTTGTATTTTAATCAAAAATAATTAAAATAATAATTTTATCTTTTAATTAAATAATAAATTTGTATTTTAATTAAAAATAATTAAAATAATAATTTCTTCTTTTAATTAAAAATAATTAACCTAAGAATTTCAATTTTAATTAATATAAGTAATCTAGTAATTTCATTTTCTAACTAAAAAATGATTAAAGAATTTCTTCTTTTAATTTTAAAAACAGTTAATCTAATAATTCCATCTATTAATTGTAAGAATAATTAATCTAAGAATTATATCTTTTATTTAAAATCTAATTCATCTAGGAATTTCATTTTTAATTAAAAATAATTCATCTAATAATTTTCGCTTTTAATTAAAAAAATTAATTTAATGATTTCATTTTTAACTAAAATAATTAATCAAATAATTTATTCTTTTAATTAAAAATAATTAATCTAGTAACTTCTTCCTTCAAACTTACTGTGTTTCAAACTTGTTATTTTCGTAAACATTCAATTAAAATTGCGAAAATTGTTTTTTCAGATTCTAATCGGTCTGAAATGTATAGATTGTCAAAATTTCATGTTATTTCTACAACATTTTATTTTCTCGTATATGTAGAGTACAAAAAAAGCAATTAAGAAAAATGAAAGCAAGATTTTAACGATTCCACGCATTATTGACCTCCTCGGGTTCGAAAAACACAGTTTTGGGAAATGTCTGTCTGCCTATCTGTTGCAGTGATAACTCAAAAACTATGTGAGTAGACGGTGGAAATTTGGTATCCAGTCTTTACTCCAAATTTGCAGATTTCTATCAAATTTTGAGCAAAAAATCTTCAGAGCAAATTGATCTGTCCGGCTGTTCAAATATAAATTAACGCGACAATTACTAAACGAAGAAAGATAGATAGATGAAATTCGGTGCGCGTGCTTAACACCTTTAGTGTAGACGCCTATCAAACCGAGAGCCAAATCTAACAAAGGTAGACCGACTGTCTGCCCGTACATAAAGAAAAATGTAGAAGCTATGACTCCATACTTAATAAATCAAATTTTCAACTTAAATACATCAAATCTGATGTGGAATTTTTATGTTTACAATATTATTTTTCTAGCACATTTTTGTACCACGGTTCGGAAAAACGTGCTAAAACACAAATTACATTTTCGAATACTATTAACCCCGAGATTAATTTAAAAAGTATCTCTCGATATATCGATTAAAAATGCCAGATTCAAAATTCGATACATTCAGTAATGAAAGGAATATAATCACGCAATGAAATAAAAGTTGATTGTCTATTAATTATTTGCAATGGAAAATTTAATTAATTTTGCTTCATTTAACAAAACAATAATTGAATATTTCAATTGTTAGTAGATCTGTTCTGTATTCCTTATATATCGTATTTCAATTAATTTCCACCATTCATAAAAATTTATTGCTGTGAAATTAGTATTTTTCTTTATAATAACTTCCATTCAAGACTTACAAATTTTAATTTACCATTTTCCTTGCTATTTAAAATATTTGAAAGATATATTGTTCGTATAAATATTTTAATCATAAATGGATTTAAAGCAATGTATATGTATTTTAGCAATACAATGAAACGAATTAAAATTGTTCTAATAGGAGAAAAAAATTCGTAAGAAATAATGTGCATTGCACGAAAAAAGGCATAAAAATAAGGTATATTCATTGAAAATAACTCATTCCTCGGAATGGCTTTTTTTCTTTTCAGACTATTTTTCTAATATAATAAATTTGTTTTTCAACATTCTGTCACAACTTATATGCATTTTTATGATTAAGCTTTTGCTTTATTGAATAGATGGCGCTGCAAATGAAAGAATAAAAACTAAGTGTGTATAAGCCTGGCAGAAATTACTTGAGAAGAAGAAAAAAATCTTTTTAGGTAGAACAATGAAAATGAATGGAATAACGAGAAAATTGGAATATAGATGGAAATATATATTCTTGATTGAAACATGTTTTCCATTTTCTTTATAATGATTGGGTTTTTTTTTATTTATCTTTTTTGAAATAAAGATGGAAATTTCGGGGGAGGCGTGGGTGGATAGTATCGATTGAAAAACAAAAAATCTGTTTTCCCTGCGAACTTTAATATATTCTTCCACAAATATTTTTCCCACGCATTTTTGTTTCTCTCGTTGGCCAAAACACTCTACGATATTAAAGCTTTAGAAGACGCACATCTTAAGAATAAAAAAAATGCTTTCATATCTCGCCAAAAGATGCTTTGATGCTCTCCATAGTTGCAATTTGTAATATTTGGTGTTATTCCGGTCACTTAAAACCTAAGTCCGGAAGAAAGGTAGAAAATTCAGAGAAACATGGCATTCGAAATTAGATTTGTTCTTCTTTTGGATTATATTGCGTTTTATCTTTAGATCTTAGAAAGTTGAATAATTAAATGAAAAAGTAGCACTTATATTTTTAAAAATGTGCCAGATTATACATTTTTCCTCATAATCAAATATAATTTTTTTAGTTTTAGTCTTAGAAAATCTCGACTTGTGCAGAATATATAAAAGAAATATTCAGACTGTACTTCGTTTTAATTTACTGGAGTTGTAGCTTTATCAATATTTCATTCTGAGTTTGTTTTATTCCTTTGAATTTAATGGATTATTAATCTTTGCAATAAAGCTGCAAAATTTGTTTACCGTGTGTGCGTGTGTGTGTGTGTGTGTGTGTGTGTGTGTGTGTGTGTGTGTGTGTG
>JAOUZG010044158.1:422917-462629 GCA_026289955.1 Argiope argentata | reverse complement strand
TTTTAAATATTTTATATACTGGTAGAATTTGAACTCATTTTTAATATATTCATGATTAACACTAACTCAAAATGTTTGATTAACTTTTTTTTATTTCAATAAATTTGTAAGCGCACGGTTGTTTTCGTCGATTAGTAATCGCTAAAAGTTAACCAGCGTCCGTACTTGTAGACAATATTATTGAAATAAGCACTTGCTACTTGAGAATATTCCAAAAATTAGATGGATATAATGAAAGATAAAAAATTGAAATGAATTCTGCTATGCATATTTAAATGCATCATGTCAGAGCATCATTTCTTGAACGGCCAAGCACCACGTGTTCGTGAAAGTTAAATTATATTTTTGTTCATTTTAATCGTTTTATTGAAGGAGTCACTTTAGTACTGTAAACGATCCAGTTCCTAGATTCCCCTTTATTGTTAAAAAAATATCACATTTCCTATTTACTTCCTTTCAAATAATCACGTGCTCAAAATGCCATTTTTCTAGGTTTTAATTGAGGTAGTCATTAACTTATTTCTTTTAAATCAGAGCTTTTATAAATACAATGTCCAGGCGATATTAAAAGCTGATTTTTTGAGATGCTTGTGCAGATAATAAAATTTTTATTTATCGCCTACCGACTTTTTTCGATGCCAAAAGCCACTTATTAAAAACATCTTGTTCTGACATGATAAAAATAGGAATATGACCAATTATACTTGATTAAATGTTAATAGTTTCATAATATTTTGTAAATTATAGAATTTTTATGTTTTGAAAGTTTATTTCTTTGACAGTTATATCGATAAAATTACTAATAGATTACTTGCCTAATAATAATTACTTGACTGTGATCTCCTGTAAGTTTAGAGATCCTAGTCTGCTTTGTTTGAAATCAGAGTCAGGTTTTAAATTTAACAGAATTTTATATTCGTATTTTTTCTAAAGTTATTTAGTTGGCAAATAGGATGAAAATAAATTTTTAACTTGACCTATCTGCCATCTCCCACCAGCCAATGGGCTTTAGGGAATTATTTAGACGGCTTTACATGAAATTCGTCTGTGTTTTACAAAAATGAATGCTTTGATGTGAGTGACGACTTGTCAGAATCTAGTCAACGAATCTTCCTAATATTTCTAATCATTCTGGTGATAATTTAAAGTGAATATCATTACAAATTGATTACATATTCTAATAGAGTGAATAGAAAGAGATATCATAGGGATTTATAAAATGCTAATATCCAATATATCCAGATTCCCTCTTACACTCTTTCAAAAGAATAATTATATATTTTTGGCTTTTTCCAATTAGAAAGATAGTAAATTTTTAATAATAATTTGCCTCTATAATTTAAAACGTTATGAAATACGTAAAGGGCTTTTAAATCTTCCAATAACTACACTTGTTTAATTTTAGACACTTCCCGAAATGTCCTCAAATCAAGCCGTATTAGACTTCTTGATGGAAGCTGTTATTATGAGGTAAGAAGCGATGCATTTATTCTTGTAAATGAAAAAAAATCATGTCAGCGCGCATAAAAGTGTATGTGCGCTAAGACATACACTTAGGCTAAAAGTGTATGTTTCTAATTTTTATTGAAACTTTTGCTTTCTTTTATTGCTCATGTAATACTACAATACTATCACATGCACCAATGTGTGTGTCATCAAATAATTATCTGCAAGTTACCGTTAGCTCTTCTGTAAGGTAAAAATATAATCGACAAATTAAAGATATGGAATAGATATTAAAATTCAACTGGTGCACATTATTTAACATATGTACCATGTGAGTTTGAATTAAATTCATGAAGTCACGAATTTCACCCAATTTTTCAAATCTTACTTTACCTCGAGTTAGAAAAATGTCGAGATGTTTCTGGCGTTCGGAATTTTTTTTATTCTAAAGCAATATTAAGAGAATAACTTCGTACCTAACACATTTTTAAAGCAAAACCTGAGCAGATATTTCATTTACACAACAATTTATTAATATATATAACCAGACTACATATACGCTCTCGACTTTCGACCGTTTACCTTCGAAATGATATGATTCAGTTAAAAATTCACTATGAATCATTATCTACAACAAAATAAGAAAAAAGTTATTTAATAAAAATGTTGAACAATTATTTAAAGCTGTCAGTTTTGACACCCTCAATACAGGTCTAACTTTTCACATTAATGTAATTATTTATCAATGAGTAGCAGAATAAATTAAATTATTTTTGAAATTAATTAAATTTGAATTTAATTTTGTTTTGAATTAATTTTTTGTTTAGTTTAAAAGTTTTTTTTTTGTATTCATAAAGCTATTTTTACTTGCTTTAGCATTTAAATTAGATACTATAATATTTAAACTTTATTCATTTTTTGACTTTCTCGTATACATACAATTTATCATAATTGGAAACTATTGCAAAGGTAAATAAATTCGATCTCGAGATTCCGAAGAATCTTGAAATTTTAGACATTCTCAATCCGTAAAAAGATTTTTAAAAAGTGCCTGACTATTCATACGAGAAAAATGCCTTGAGTTAGATCAATGGAGTTTGTCATGCAATCTTCTAGCAATTTCTGATTTCTATCAAATTTCGAACCAAATTCATTCATAGAAATTTTATCGGATTGTTTGTCTGAGTATAAGAGAAGGAATAAACTAAAAAGCTCCAAAGTTACAGCATGCATACTACAAAGTAAAAAAAAAAAACCGTTCATATTGTCATTTTAAAAATAAAATTGGAGCTGTCTTCAAATTCGCGGCTTTTCCCAATATTCGTAATTTTTATACAGGAGACAAAGGGTAATGTATGTATAAAGCAGTTCAAATAAACATTAATATAATTCTTTATTTAAAAGTGGCCAAAAAATAGCTGTGAATTGTGCGAACTATGTTTGAGTCCTAAGGGCCATCACCAGCCACGGTACAACACTTCCTGTTGGAAGTACGTTCAGTCAGTAATGAGAGGAGCCTATTCCCACCTATTAGTGTACCCTCCAGGATGGTGGGATCCAATCACCATGTCGGAAGCAACTCATCCTCTTATCGAGATGCCCCCCAAGGGGATTATTTTCAAGAAATCATCTTTCATATAAAATTTCTTAAGATGACACTTATAATCGATATCATTTATTAAAATCATTTCGCTCAATCAATTTGGAATTACAACTGATTTAAAAAATAAAGAAATCTCATGATGCGATAACTGAAGAGGATCTGATGTTAGTGCTAATATTAACGCGTTTATTGTATTATTGATTGTCATTCTTAACATCATTAACGAATTATAATAATGTATTAATGAATTCAGGAAGATTAATTTTGTTTAAATGTACTTAAAAAGTAAAGAAATTATTCAAAATTCAATATTAGAACTTAATGATATCATCGCAAAAAATAAACTTAAATATATATGACTAAATGCTCTCTCTCTCTCTTTCTAGATTCAAAAATAAGAACTAATTATAAAATTTTCCAATATAAAATCTTTAATCATTAAATATTTCTTAAATTTTTAAAAATTATATGCAGAACGAGTCAATTGACTAGCAAAAATAGCAGGTACCAAACACGTCGAAAGTACTCTTAAGAAACGCCAAAAGTTCTTCTCTCTTTTTTTTTTCTGCAGTAAATTCAACCACCCGAACATTGTCAGCTTCATTGGTGTCTGCTTCGACAAAATGCCTCGATTCATCGTCCTTGAACTTCTGCCCGGGGGAGACCTCAAGATGTTCCTCAGGGAGTGCAGACCGAAGCCGGTGAGCAAACCTCTTTTTGTCCTGAATTTTCTCTCCTGGAGTTATTTTTTTTATCTCTCTATTCAAGATAGATCTAAATTCCTTAGAGATTTGGGAACTAAATAACTTTAGTCGCTTCTAACTTAATGTTCCCAGCGTTTCTGATTATAAAACTAGAAATTTAGTAGATTTATAATTAAAAGAACGTCTATTTAAACTTTGTTTTAAATTGCCCTTGGGAAACGACTCAGTCACGAAATGTATTTAAAGAAAGGCCTGTATTCGAGAAGTTAGCTACAATTCTATATTCACAAAGTCGTCTGATACAGCGACTATTACCATTTCTGTGAAGAAAAAAAAGCATAATTATAGAGGCAGTTTCAAAATATGTTCAATATTCTTTTTATTGGATGTGTTAGATAAACAGTTTGATATCATTTTTTGATTTTAAAAAAGAAGGTGATTCTACGCTAATATTTATCATGAATTTGTTATCAATGTGGCAATTTAAACAAACAACAAAAGCAATTGTTCTGCTGTCTCTATTGGTAACTTATTAAGTAAAGTTTAGTCTTGTTGAGTTATATATTTTCTATTTTGTCAGTTTGAAATTGTTGATATGCCTGACAGTGGAAAGGGACATATTCAAGGAGATTATTCACCCAAAATAAGATTTAAAAATTTTATAATTCTCTTCATTCTACAATTTTTAAATTCATAAATTGTAAGAAAAGAAAAATGTAATCAGTTGCGGTAATAATTATTGATTTTTAAAATTCGTAAACTATTTATTATTATATTTTTAAGCATGCCTAGAGTTCTATGGGTATTTATGTTTTTATTTGCTTCTATTTTCCTTTTTACTTCCTCATATACGAGTTATAGAGAAAGTGTTAGAATATCAACAATTTTAGTCTCGAAATTTTGATGACTCTCCAGAATTAGGATTAAACACATTTTGGCATTATGTTTATCTCTGAATACGATATTTTAAAACTACTTTGAGCTAGACCGATGAAATTAGGTCTATGGACTTCACACTACGTTTCTAAATTGTTCTCAAATTTTGAGCAAAATCCCTTCAAAGAAAATCTGGCTGGCTATTTGATTACAAATAGATAAAAGTAAGCTCTAAATAGATAGAGATTCGTTACTCAAATTTAGCGTCTAAAATACAGATTATAAAATTTTAATTCAATTGTTTCAAAGAGTTGACCGTCTGTCAAATTACACTTTCGCAGGCATGAAATCACTCAGACTATAATCGAGGAAGTACAGTATGGGATCTGTTCTTATTGTTGTTGCTAATAGCACTTCTGTGAACAAGCGTTAAGAACTGTTTTAAAGCCAAAAGGGCGTCTCTTCTTTATGAAGTAACGCTAACTAGGCCACGACTTAGTTACTCATTCCTCGCATTCGCTTGTACAGACCCTTTTTACAAGGGGGCACAATCACACACCACAAATATTACACAGAACAAACATGCCTTAACCGGGACTCGAACCCGAGATGTCCAGATCACGAGTAAGACGCGCTACTTTTTGTCAGGACGCCAGCAGTGTGTGATCTAATTATCACAAATGTTTTATTTCAATCGGTCTGAAAAAAGAAATCCAACACATCTTCATACGATGGATGTTGTAGTTTAAATCCACTCTTAAGATCTATTTTCTGTAATTATTGTCCACACATGCGTTATTTATAGCTTTCCCGAAGCTAAACGACTTAATCCATAAGAGGAGAGAGACAAGATTTTTGCTGAAATAGTTAGTTCCGATTAACTTCTCGAATTATTTATATCTGAAATATGTGCCATATTAACTTGGTTCCTAATCGAAGACAATGTTTCCCATCTGTCTTTTCAGAACAAACCATCACCTTTGACGCTCACTGACCTACTGAAACTTGCCATAGACGTAGCCAAGGGATGCCAGTATTTGGAAGAAAATCATTTTATCCACAGGTGAGATAAAAAAAAATAATTTCCAAAATTCGTGAAAAGAAGAAAAAAATATTTTGATTTGTGAGTGAAGATAACTGATTGAAATTGACAGTAATATCCTCTTTAAGAAAATATCTGAATGAATTTACGCACTAAGACACAAGTTTAAACATCCATTTAATGTTTATTTTATACCTGATGAGCTTTAAATCGAAAATTTGATTTAGAATAAAAATAAAATAAATTTAAAATTAAATACATTTTATAATTAATGCATTTGGTAATCGAACCCTTAAAATTACCAAAATACAATCAATTAAATATGCTTATTTTTTTAAGCATTGTATTGGTTAAAGAACCGGCATTATTTCCATCTTCCTTCATATCGGCTGAATAATGAAAATGGAAAAAGAATTCATACCGCCAGAATGCTTAAAAGGAAAATTTCATAATCCTGAATAAATTAGTTTTTACAAAATATTAGTTTTATTTGAACACCATTTTTGTTTTGATTTCTTTATTATTTAATTAAAATTTTATCTTTTAATTTAAAAAAATGCTGATAAGGAGATTCAATAAATAGAATGAGAGTGTGATGGAAGCCTCAAAAGCCAGACAATATTCATCGGTAATGAGTATAATTTTTCTAAAGGCTATGTTTCTTGACTAAAAACCCAAAGGTTACAATACGGCCCCATCGGTCCTCCACACCATTCAACCAGAATGGTGACCTGCGACCTTTAATAAACAACTTTCGTACAGCTATTGTGGCGCACTCTACCGGCAAAAGTCGTCAGGCGTGCTAGAAATAACATCAAACAAATAATCACCACCAAATCACGAATGCTCGTCATGCGCTTGGCGCAAATGTATCATTCATCTAATCACTGACTCCCTTGTGATAAATGTGGTGGAAGCCTCATAAGTCAGATAAAATCCATCGGACATGAGTGCCACTTTTGTCTGATGGCTATGTCACTTGGCTGCATACCCAAAAGTTTCGTGTTCGATCCTATAATTCCAAACCTACACATCCCACAAAAAAACCAATTTATGAATTTTGTGCCATTTTTTCCATCGAATTATACCTTGAATGAATAATTGTAATTTGTAGGTGAAAAAAATGTGTATTTGATGCTTCTGAGACGCATAGACATGCATTTAAGAAGCACTGTAAAAATTCAAAAGACATAAGTTGTGACCATAAATTAATAGCCATATGTTATTATAAGTTAATTATATTAGTAAATAAAGCTTTGTTATAGCATAAAAATAATAATAAGTCACAGATCGTAAAAGTTATAGCGAATTTCCTGAAGGAAAATTATGTTTTTAATCCAATTTCCTTTTGTCTCTTTTCCAGAGATATTGCTGCGAGGAATTGTCTCTTGACGACAAAAGACGCGGACAGAGTGGTTAAAATTGCTGATTTTGGGATGGCCAGGGACATCTATAGGTCAGTATGCAATTGCATATCCCATCAACCTCTTTTCCTTTTTTTCTCATTTTACCCTAATTTACCCTTGCTTTAGATATAGATTCCGGCAGTTAAATTAATTTAATTTAATGGATCATTACTGGATCAGAATAAATGAATAATCTGAATTTTGTTTCATTCATTTCGAAATTGAAAGTATCAAAAATATTTGCTTAGTCCCGATGTTGATGAAGGAGCTTTCAACTTTTATAATTTTGATGTGGGCTTTGTTTAATTTAGGTTAATTAACATCAAATTTAGAAAGTACATAGGATATATTTCGAACCATTCTTGATTAAAACCAAGAAGCCTTTTAAGTAATTTAATGCATTTTAAACAACTTTCGTTACTACCGAAGAAAGTACAATTTTGCCTTATTATCTAATCAATTTAATTAATTCGGATAATAGAAAAATCCGACATCTACTAAATGGCAAAAAGTTTGCTATGGGAGATACAATGCTGAATGCTTAAAAATCACATTAAAAAATGACATAGAATACTGAATAAATTTTTGCTACAATTATTTGTTATTAACTCATAAGTTGCTCTAAATCTACATAGTGTTACTATTAATAATGTCCCATCAAGTATATTCAAAAATTTTATATATATTTTAACAATTTTCGACTTAAGAAAACTTGTCTTTCGGTTACAGTTAAAATATCGCTTCTCAAAACATTCTAACTCAAATTTACCTTCAAAAAAATAATAAATAATAAATCTTACCAAGATAAAATTTTGAAAAAGTAAATATGAAAATAAGTATCCAAAAATGAATGTCATGGAAAATGAATGCGCATCCACTGGAAGTAGCATAATTCAATCGTCACTGAATTAGGATGCTACCCATCATCATAGTCCTTATAAATATTTATCGAGCAATTTTAAGTGATTTAGGGAAGTAAATGAAATTACAGCAACATCCAAAAACACATTAATGTCAATATATTTTTTAAATTTATAGTTTAGCCCTTTATTTGCGCCTTTTTAGATTCCCATTCGTCTAAAATGCACGTTGAATCATCTCTATATTCTTATGACCACAATGTTCTGGAATAATCCCCGCTTTCCCAACTTACCAGTTAAATTATTGTGTATTGAATGCCACCGAATTTTTGTTAACAGAGCTGACTACTACAGGAAAGGTGGGAAGGCAATGCTACCTGTTAAATGGATGCCACCAGAGGCTTTTCTCGACGGAATATTCACCTCCAAGACGGATGTCTGGTGAGTTTTCTCAATAATACCAAAAAATAAATGACATTTTTTCTTCTTTGTATATGTCTAGAAAATTTCGAAACTTTACAAACATAAATAAATAAAGACTTTTTTCTTTTTCTTTTCGAAGGTCGTACGGGGTGCTTTTATGGGAGGTCATATCGCTCGGTTACATGCCCTATCCCGGTCGAGGTAACCAAGAGGTGATGCAGTTAGTGACATCTGGCGGACGTCTGGAACCTCCCGCCAATTGCCCGGCTCCGGTGTAAGTATGACGCAGAAATGTTTGTTCTTTGGTATTATAAATTTGTTGTTATTGGTTCTCTCAATTTTGAAAAAGGGACGGCTCCTGAACAACATTTTCTTTCTGGTTGCTCGGAAAAAAATTGATTTTTTACTGAATTATTGCATGTTTCTTCACTAAAAAAAAGAATATCTTACAAATGATTTCAGAAATCGGAATTCTTCCTCGCTTCTTGAGATATCTTAGAAAACATTATAAATATTCTGTGGATCGAAAATTCTTTATAATATTGAATTAAAAAAAAGAGTTGAAAGATCACGACCTCTGCATTCTGATTCTTTTTAACTCAATGTTCTTTTTTATTAAAAAAATATTTAAGAAAAATTTGATTATTTTTTTATCAAGTTTGATAATATTTAAGAATTCAAAACCTAATTCATGATAGAGAAAAAAGAAATCCTTTAAAAGCATGTCGCCTGGGGTCATGTCATCAATTTAAAGCGTGTGAGGGGAATTGAACTTGAGCCTTCTAGGTGCGCATTGCACCATTAAAAAAGGTAACTGAAACTAACCGAAGGTAAATCCTTATTTTTTGGCGCCTTGGGTTTTCCAATCAAAATACTATATTATTATATTTGTATAAAAATGCAAATAGATAATGTTCTATAACTTTGATACTAGACTTTTTTTTCCATGTATCGTATATTTTAAAAATTAAAAACACACACAGGCACAAAATTTGAATTTTAGCTACAGCACAGGACTAACTCGTCTTATTATAAAATACGCAACTATTTCCTTCTATCTGGCTATCAGTTTTATCACTGTAACTACTTTCATTCTGAAATTAAAGGAAGGAACACTTAGGACTTTAATTATGCCACACTAACTGACAATAGCGAATTTATCCATAGATCAGGAAAAATAACAACAACAAAAAATATATAAAGCAAATTTTAATAAAAATTTCATATTTTAGTTTTTAAAAGTTCTTATTTTTAATAACACATCGCATTTATCATCAAAACCCGATTGCAAATTGCATTGATGCGCCAACCGTTCTATTAATCACAGCAAATATTTCGGCAGTTCTCAGAGAAGGTCTTTTAATAGTAGAGAAGAAATGCAAAGAATCAGAAAGCAACAATTACTTTTACTTCATTTCTTTTTTATATTCTCTTTGGGACATTAACTTTCTTCTCTATAAAAGTAAAGGTTTTATAATTTTGTGGCCCAATTAAAGTTAAACCCTGTTTAATTCGCTTGTGCTAATTTTTGAATTGGATTTGGTCGGATTTTTTCCCATCAATACAAGAAAACTGGAAATTTTAAATATGAAGTCTCAAACCTTCACTTACGGAATTTGAACAACGATCGAGGTAGTCATTATATATCGTATTAAAAAAGTACCACCTGATATGATAACAACAGAAGACGAAACATAAAATAAAGCAACAGCGCCATATAAAAAGCGCTTGATTGGCTAATAATTTAATAAAAAGAGAATACAATTACAAAAATTGTTAATTATTTCGCTCACAAGACAAAATTCATCGTAATGCAGTATGGCATTCTGATATTCCTTGTACAACTTCGATACATTGCGATTTAAATAGCAACTGGATTGAATATATTATCAGTCTTACAAAAAAACGTTTGATATGCTAAAATGTATAAATTTGCGAACGATCTGTAAAATGCCACACAAAATCAAAAGATACGTGAAATGATATACATAAAATCGTGCAAAACACTTTACAGGACAGATAACTAAAATTATGAAGTATAAAATAGAGAAGGTAGTTAGTTATAAATGCGAGTTAGTTATAAATGCAAGCTGAAAAAGATTTTATAAAGTTTCAAACAGAAGTATAAAATTTTCCTCTATAAATTAAGGGTGAATTAAGGAAAACATTATTTTAATACAATATAAAATTAAATTAAAAAAACCTCTTCTCAGTGGTATCAATCTTATTTTTGCATTAATTTTTCACTAATTGTAATGCATTTCTTAAAATACATTCAAACTTGTTTTCCAATCGTAACCTTCACTGTCTTATTAGAAACTGGATTTATACGACGTTTCAATTTATGTTTCTGTATGAGTTATCTTTGCTATAATTAAAATCAATTTCTTTAAAAAAAATAGTATAAGGATCAGTGAATTAATCCATATCTATCCGAAATAATATTTTGACACAAATTTCGAGCTGGAAGCTCACATTTTCTATAGTGTTTTTATGTTTTAAGTTTATTACAAGTAAAAAATATTGAACATTAAAAAAGTATTAGATGAATTGAGAGAAAGGGTCACGTAATCGAAAAAAAAAAGTTCCTTTAAACAAAAGGCACTTTCTTTTACTTTCCACCTACACACCGTTGTCAGCATTGTTGACAAATCCAGATTTTCGAACATGTGTTGAAGTGAGATGAAACTGAAGAACGGTATTTTTTTTTCTTCTACATGTTTTTATTTATTTCCTCTTGAAGTTTTTTTGAAAGCATCTGTTTACTCGTCACTAAAGTGACAAAAACATTTTTAAGAGTACTGACCCCCTCCCCCTAAAAACTTGATTAAAACATTTCTAGCATTAAGGCTCCGAATTGGGCAAAGGAAATTTCAGGGGAAAAAATCAAAAAGTTTCCGAAATAACATAACCTGAACTTGGCCCAATTTATTCTGCCATACGTTTCTGAAAGACGTTTTTTGTTCGCTTTATAGGAATTCACGGGACCCCATAGAATGAAAATGTAAAGCACATTTCCAGTTCTTGGAGGCAATAACTATTCCACTTTTTCGAATACCGCTACTAGGTTACATACAATGGTCTTTCGATAACAAGAGAGAAAAGATTTATTTTGCATAGTTCCGGCTCTTTTTCCGTTGCGAGATGAATTCCCGTGAGTATTGGGCTTCAGGAAAAATAGGCTTCATTAGTGTCTCGCTCGAGAACTTTCAGAATTCGTTTCCATAGGGTTTTTCTTCCCCTTTGAATCAAACAATGTGTATTGTTGTTTTGTAAGATGCGAATCATTTCCTTAAAGCTGCAATTGTGTATTCAAAATCTTTTTTATTTTCAAAAAATAAAATAAAGGAAATGCACTGTTGGGGTCGATGTTACCTACACAACCTTTCATCAGAAGAATATTCTTTTTTTTTCTCTTCTAAATATCTACAAATAAATATTTTTTTAAAACAATATGTTTTGATATAAAACATATTGTTTATTTTATATTTTATATTTTAAAGGACAGGTTAAAAAAGTTTGATTTTAATCTCGAATTAGCTTAGAACTATATAGGGCTGTATAGGGTAAAACAAAAAAGAGAACAGAGATTTTAAGAGCCATTTCATCGCCCTGCTAAATACCCATACGATGCACGAATGGCAATTCTATATTTAAGGGCTCGTAGTATGTTCTGATTGGTACATATCCATCTAAAATAAGGTATTCAATTCCATAATTTACATTTCTCAAGCAGCTATAGCTTGAAACTGGCCATCGGTATGGCATACGATCAACCAAAACAGGGCATTCAAACCTATCCTTTTACATCCCTCTAATAGTTTATCTGTTGTTGGTAATCGAATACCGTAATTTGAACTTTTCCTGAATCAGTCATCATTCCTTGGTTCTGTGGAGTTAAACTTTAATGGCATAAGTCAAGGGCCAAATAGGCAAATTTTTCTAAAACTTGGAACCATAGCTGACAAACCCAGCAACATATTTGAGGGACGAATTATATGAACGCTATAATGCTTCTATTTCACAGGGTGGAAATACTCTACTTGAAGAAGGTGACTATCCAATTTTGCAATGAAGTAGCATTCTGAAATCAAACTATAAGCATTGGGAATTTAATTGTAACAACCGTTCAATTACGAACGATGCAACGTAGATATCACTTTGAAATTCTCAAATCTGTATGCATCTTGTGCGTACATTTTTAAATTTATTTTAATGGTTTCATTGAATGAGTCACCATAGTATTGCAAACGATCCAAAAAAACTTTGTCTCACAATTATTGTTTGAAAAAAAATATCACATTTCCTATTTATTTCATTTCATATAATCACGCGCTCAAAATGACATTTTTCTAGGCTTTGTTTGATGTAGTCATTAACATTTATTTTCATCAGAGCTTTTGTAAATGCAATGGTAACGCTTTATTAAATGCTGATTTTTGGAAATGCTCGGGCAGATAATAAAATGTTTATTTTTCGCCTACAGAAATATGCTGACGCCTGAAACCTCACTTCCAAATCAACATCATTTTCTGACATGATAATAACTAAAACACTCCTTTTTTCGATATTCAATATTTCTTTAATACTTATAGTAGCACGTAGAGGATTTAATGCCGAATGTTAATAATAATAGAATTTAGATTCCGTTTCATGACTCATAGAATAATATCGCATTCTTCAAAAACTATGTTACCGATCGAGGATTTCAAAATTTATATAGTAGCGGAAATATTCTTTGATAAAATTGAACCTAAAGCTGCCCCTTTTGCGTGAGGAAAATAAACACTACATCGATGTTTATTTTAGTCACGTAAAAGAGCATCGAGGAAAGAAAGAACGATATTTTGACAAAGAATGCACTTTAATCTTCCTATCAACTTTGACGTCGAAATCCCAAAACGCTTTTGTAGGAGTCTGCATCTTCAAAAGTTGAAAACCCAATGGATAAATGAATAATTTTTTTTCATCTAAGGTATGCCTAAGGAAAAAAAAAACCTGTATAAAATGGACAAGTTAAAGTTACATTGGTGTAAGTCAAATTTTGGCTTTTCTATCAAGTAAACAATGTATCGTAAAATGTATTAAATTGGTCTAGAATAAAAATTCTGTAATATTTAACATTATTATACATCATTATATGGGTTTACGTCAACAAATTATGCATCGTTTTCAAGGCTCTTCGGATCCAAATGAAACTTGATTGCTGAACGCGATGCTATTTGTGAATTGTCCAGAATTATATCTTTAATTTCAAAAGAGACTTAGTCCTCTGTAGCTTTAACTCTTAAAAAAAATTTCGAACCGATATTTTGAGTTACATCATGTCTTTAGAATTGCGCTATTTTGTCTGTTCATAGCGATTTGATGGAAATTCACCGCTTTTATTCCAATAGAGGGGATTGTCGAATGTGTTTCTGTTTAGCATTCCCAAGACGGAATTCTTATTTTTTTAAAAAACTTTATTTCCAAAATTGAAACATTTGAAAAAGGTTTTTGATGTCTAGAGCTGAGAATGCTATTTATGTAATTAAGAAATTATTTATTGTTTGAAACAGCATTTACAGACATGCAATGGTCTCTAAACGTTAAGGTACATCCTCTTTTTTTGTGTCTAATTTGAGAATGAATGAACTCAGACACAAGAAATTTGGATGGCATATTCACCAAGCACTGCTCTAATGAATGTGACCTGAAAATGTTTTAAATTCTACAGAGACAGGATTTACAAAACAATGCATTATTGTTTTGTAAACAGTACATCATAGTTTTATGAGGAAAGAAATCACGAAAACATTGCAAAAATGTTTTTAAATTGGGAATGAGTCCATTCCAAACTACAATACATTGTCAGCATCGACTTTTCATGCTGAGAGATAAGCAGCCAGACACCGAAATTAGAAACGAAGACCAGTTGAGTTGAATTTGTTGTCTTATGGCACAAAAGCCATTTTCCGATGTGATTAAACTTGCCGGTGTAAAACATTTGCGAAGAACAGCATTATAAAGGATCAATGACCACACATAGAGGAGGAGCTTTGACGTAATTTGCATAATTCATAGGGTTTGACTGTAGAAGCGTCAATCGCAGAACACAACGGGCAAAGCATCGCTTGAGAGGGCCTTCAAAAAGCAGTGCGCGAAGAGTGTTTCTTCAGTCAGATGTTCGATTGTGCCAACAAGATGATTTTTAAAAAGAAATAACGAGGTGAATTGATAAAGCCGTTTTATCCGAACGGGGGAAATACTGCCGAAGCAGTGCGAATTTATCGGGAAATCACAAGCTAAGACGAGGCCCATGTTCTGTAAGTAGTGTACATGATTTGGTAAGAAAATTGGAAGAAACTGGATGCACTTGAAATCGACCCCGATTCGGACAACCCTCTGTTCCAGTTGAAGTTGTTGCGGAAGTGCATAACATGATTACTGCAGGTCCATCGCATACCGTAAGAAGTGTTGCTGTAAACTACGCCGTAAACCACAGTTTTCAAGTTTCTTATCTCTGTTCTGCGGATGTTTCCTTACCTGTTTCAGCTCGTCCGGATATTGCAGTCTGGAGATGAGCAACTGCAAGTGAACTTCGCAAATTTTTTCTTCATCACATATGATGAAGATGACAGATGGCTTTTGCGAATAATATGGACGGATGAGACACACTTCTCTTTAACTGATAACGCTAACACCAAGAACTGTGCTCACTGGGCTGACGTAGACCCTCTAGTTGTGGCACCAATGCACGAAGCCAAAATGCTTGTGCGGTGCGGCATCGCTAGAAGATTTGTTCTCGGTCCGTACTTCTTCGAAGAGGTCACTACCACAGATTTGAAATCCTTCTCTGTCATAAGTGCTCAGTAAAAAATCAATGTCGCAGAATTATTTTTCAATTACAGCAACGAAATTTCATTAGTGACATTGTATGAATGCAAGATGGAGTTCCTCCACACGTCGCTCAATGTGTTCGATAGGTGCTGCAACAATACTTTAATGATATAGTCATCTCTCGTAAGCTTGTAATTTCTTGAGCACCATGATCCCCCGACATCACTCCCATGGATTTCTGGTTCGGGGGTTATCTGAAATCTAAAGTGTAGAGAGTGTCAGAATTGAGAGATTCATAACACGTGAAGTTATGCAGATTTCCCCTTTCATGTTACGTTCGATATCGTTTTCCCTTATATCCAGAATACAATGCATTGTCACCTGGGAAGGCAAACAGTTTAAAAACCTGTAATTATAACTTTCCATTCCAATAAAATATTTTTTTCCTTTCCTCTCTGTGGTGTCATTAGTTCTTCATAATGCTCTTTGCAAGTGCTTTACGTCAGCAATTTTCTTCACAATCTAATCATTTCAACGCCATTTGTGGTTTTTCAATCCGCTGATCCATTTGTGTAAGGGTAAAATGGGTGTTGCCATTCGAGAATTTCAAAATTTTTTCACTGTAACCATAACCGTAAGCTCTGCGTTGTAAAGAATCCTCACAATCTTCAGCGCATACCTTCAAACAACCATGTCTGAAATTTTGTTTTGATTGGTTGAGCGGATTGGCCTCTAGGGTTTCATATATAGGTGCAATTTTTTTTACCACCCTGTATGTTTTTATGTATAAGTTTGATTTTTCTTGACAAGAACTTAAGTATCTTTCTGTTTCAAATTTCATTTCTGCTTAAAAAAGCCATTTTTGATTGCCTCTTATTCCCTTCTTTGCATTTTAACTGAAAATTGTCAATTTTTTTTTAAAAAAAATTACTTAATTTTCAACGATATATCTCATTGTTGAACCGAAATTCAAACTTGTTTCCTTGTTTTATCGAATATTTTATCACACAATTTTTTAAAGACAAAAAAATGTTTAATATCACCACAGGTTACATCAAAGACGAGGGGGAAATATGAGACTGGCCTTTGTAAAGAATGGTCTTATGCACAGTAAAATGGACAATTATTAGATGAATAAAATAACAAGGCTTTAATGCCTATCGCATTACTATGCTCTATATACTTTTGAGAGAATAAGAAATAAAATGAAAGTTATATGAATAAGATATTTAATTGAAATTAAATAATATTAATATTTCCAGTGAACCAATTGATTTTAGAAATTGGAAACTCCAGAAAGTTTTCAGTTCAATGTCAAAAAATGATGTCTCTCTACAAATCAACTGCTACAAATTACGATAAAAGTTATTGCCATTTTCTTTCTTGATTCAACAGCGCATAGAAGATTGAAAGGAACCTATTAAAAGTATCTCCAAACAAATATTTGATAAATTGCTGTAGCATTAAGCATTGGAATCAATTTATAATAAGCTTTATAAAAAAATCAAATGGATTCACATATTTTTAAATCAAAATATTTGCTTTCAATCTGAAACTTTTCCCAATTAAAAAAGTGTCTATGTCTGTATAAGCTTTTATTTAAGTCAACAGTGAACCTTTCTGTGAATTTGCGCTCCCTCTGAATAATATTTGGTTTCTTCCTCTATCTGAATAAGTTTCAAAATATTTCATAGAAATCTATTTCACACTTTAATGGGAGAAATTATTCTTTTAGATGTCGCTGTTTTCACAAACCTCCCCTTTGAAGTTAACGAAATTTAAAAGTTGTTTTTATTTTCAAAGTGCAAACTTCTGCAAATATTCTATATCCTAATGACGAAATATGTTTACCTTTCTTTTCGATTCTTTTTTTAAAATTTGATCCTTCTATAATTAGTTTATATTTCAAACGTACATCAAAAATCTGCAGCGTTTGAAAGGGTTTTTCAATAGCTATTACAGTATCATGCCTTAAAAGAGAAATATTTTCTTTCTGAATGGTAATATAGTCTGCGACAGGAAAAAGTTAATGAAGTTCAAAATAGTTCCATTATATTATCAAAAATATTAATGGATCTATGGAAACATGGAATTTTCTATAAAAAGGTAAAGTTGACGGGTATAGGCATTATGAAAAATATTTTATCTTCAAGGCACCTTTTATAAGCTTTGATACATTTTGATACTGCTTCGTTTTATTTGATTTTTTATGCATAAAACAAGGCTGAAAGGGATGATAAATGTAAATGTTACATTTCTTGTGACAAAATATCTATTAAAATTCTGAGCTAAAACTGATAATTATTTTTCATTATTTAATTTCAATTCAAGGGGTTTATCAGTCTGTGTATTTATCTTTTTTCCCTTTGATTTATAAATGTTCATTTTATAATTGAAAGACAAAAACCATAATATTATTTGCATTGCTTCTTTGTAATGATATTGCCTTGTGTAAAATATATAATAACCGAAAACTGATCAAGAAGTTTTTATGGAACCAGAAACTTTGATAATAGATATTTAAATTACTATAACTTAACTTTAGATCATGAAAATCATCAAATGCTAAAAATTCTTTGTGAAATTTATCTTACATCGTGTCGTTTTAAAGGAAGTTACACATATTGAACATTTGAATATTAAATCTCGTTTAATCCATCTAATCTGATTACATTAATTAATGAGTTAAAAATTTGAAATAAAAGAAATGTAACATCTTCTAGCAATCAAATTTATATCTTATCAAATTTAAATCACAAAATTTGTTATGATAATTACTGAGAGAAAGTCACTGAGCATTATGAAGATTGAGTTAATGAACCAGACGAAGGATAAAAATTAAAAACTAAAGAAATTTGTTCAGTTTAGTTATTAAGTAAGAACATAAATATTTCTTACTTATTATTTCCAATTTCTGATTTATTACCTTTGGTTTTAATTTTAATACATTTAAATAAACAAAAGAAATATAACATTTTCTAGCAGTCGCATTTATACCTTACTGTATAAATCACAAAATTTGTTATGATAATTACTGAGAGAAAGTCACTAAGCATTATGAAGATTGAATTAATGAACCAGACGATGGTGGAAAATTAAAGAACCTTGTTCAATAATATAAGTAAGAACGGAAGTTTTTTTTTTTTTTACTTATATCAAATTTCTGATTTCCGATTTTTCTTCTCTGCTGATTTCTCTGCTATATTTAGTCAATTTACAGTTAGACACTTATTATCGTCTATGTATGGATGTGACTTCGCATTAATACAAAGTAATAGATTGCATTCCGAGATGCCTTACAGAGGCATTTGTTCCGCAATTGTGTTCAACTCTGAAGAAAATCAAGAAAACTTTCAGCAATCAGAGAAGCTGCAATGAGAATCGGCTGCATCGAATAACGCTATTTAAAAAACACAATCAAACGATATAAGTTCTAACATTATTCCTGCATGTCTTCCACCATCTCGTATTAAATGTCAAAAGCAACCGCAGAGGAAATAATTCCGTGTTCTTAATTGCTTAAATGTGACCTTTAGATGGCAATTCATCTTAAATAAAAATAAGTGCTTTAATTTTTCGGTTATGCTGAGAAGGCATATAAACATTTGAAGACTTCAAAAATTAAAATCTTGAAATTTTTATCTGGGTTTTATTTTAGAAGTCACTTGAACTAAGAATAAAATTTTGCCAGCCATGACGACATGAACAGGAAGCCACGGGAAGTGGATACGATGAGAAAGGGAAAGATAAATTAACCATGAATGGGGTAAAGGGCAGCTTCTGTATGGTCAGAGACCTGGAGCAGAAGTCTGGAGGATGCCCCGGGAAGAAGTCGGACTTAGCTCAGATGCCTACAGACCTTAGCACACGGGAGTGGCTTTCACGCCTTGGGTGAACCCGTCGTACTTTACCCACTCCACCTAGGTACACCCCCTCGCCGGCCACAAGAGGACACTTTGAGGTGGCCTGCTGCACTTGAGGTGGCCCTTGAGGAGGCTGCCCTCAAGTTCTCCACAGGCCTCTCCTTGCCACATTTTATCTTGTCTGGGGCTTACCAGGCAGGATCTGATCCATAATCCCCCTTTGGAACTGAACTTTCTCAGGACCTTATCTGGAATTCATGGACCAGATCTAGTTCTGCTGGTCATGGGGATGAGAAACAACAACAAGATAAAATGCTTCTAGAAAATTTTCTTTTACAATCCATTTGGAATAGCATAATTCATTATTGATTTAACACTTTTCTACAGATATCAAAGTTTGGGTACCGAAATTTAACCTTCAATGACGAGATTTTATCAGGGTATATTAACACCAAATAAGTCCACCCATAAAAATGCTTTAAATGTTCAAAATAATTCAAATTAACCTCTCTTTACAGAGATATTAGGAATTATTTGATGGTTAAAGCAAGCGTGGATTTTTTCCTTTTATATTTATGTGAGATTTATTCAAAAAATACGTTGGTTCAATTCCTGAATTATTTGAACAACTAAAGCACTGAAATAAGACCATTTTTGTTTTCCTATTTCAATTTTGAACTGTGAAATTAGACCATCATTGCAGTTTTGAAGAAATATGTATCAAACAGTGTTCAGTTCGTAATCTTTCAGCAATGAAGGATGGTCTAGAGGAAGTAAAGTAAACTAAAGTAAATTATTCATTTATCTTTTATCTCTTTTGACAATGAGTTACAAAAATGGAACATTAACTCAGAATATTTTGCGTATGTTCCTGCACCACTTGAAACCTTTATCTATACATTCATACACCATTTTTTTTCGAAAGTAGATTTTAAAAAAACGCATTGCATGCCCGTATTATCAAAAAAAACTCCCCCTCCTTCGTTTTCTAAAACAATATAATTGAAAACTTTATCTTATACTATAATACGAGGAATGGTTGTCAAGTCGAAAATCGCCCCAGAATTAATAAACTCCGGCAAACTTGGGGGTCTGGGGTTTTTGGCCAAGAGGAATCGATTGACGCCGGTTTTGAAGCGCTACGGTTGAGCAGTTCGGAGTTACAGATAGGATATTTTCAAACTTTATTAGTTCGCCATAATGGCTACTTAAATTTTCTGGTGGTAAAGTGCTGCCATCTATAGCCAATATTTGTCAAAAATATTGAACTTCAACACACTTCAATCTTTACACTGCTCACTTTGTACCATTTCTTTAATTGTATAATTTTTTGTTATCAATTACATTTTATTTCCTATGACTTTTCAAACTTTACCTTTGTATAGAATAGTTCCCTTTCCAAACTCTAACTTTGTTTAGAATAGTTTACAATGGTGCACTTTGACCGGTTATCTTTTCACCAATGGTTTCACAAATTTTCTTATGGCATGTATTGTTTTGATAAATCACAATTGAAAATTTAAATATTCGAGTTAGCTTCGATACCTGTTTTCTCCGAGCGGAGCTCGGTCACCCGCTGGTTAAAATTAAAATCAAAGCTGAGAAATCAGAAATTTTAAATAGTAAGTAAAAAAAATGCTTCCTTTCTTAATTATATTATTAAACCAGATCTTTAATTTTTGATTTATCTCCCTCATATGGTTCACTCTCTCTATTTGCATAATGCTTAGTGACTATAATTATTATAATAGATTTTGTGATTTGTATGGTTAGATATAAATTTCTTGATTCGCCTTCTTTTGTAAATAACATCATTTCTGCTTCGAAAATAAAATTCCTTTTCTAAATTCTTGAAATACCATTTCTTATCTGTTTATAAATATTTATGGGACTGTCCTCCCCCCCAGATATCACATCATGATGCAGTGTTGGCACCCACAGTCAGAAGAGAGACCAAACTTCACAACGATCATTGAACGACTCGGCTACTGTATGCAGGTGAGCGAAAATGCATTGACTCTTGCAGCGATATATTTGAAAAGCAAGATGGAAACAAGTAAAAGAAATTCCTTTTCTTCTCGTGGCTTTCAAATACTATACAGCAATTGTTAATGTTTAAAAAAAAACTTTGAGAGGATTAGAAATTGAAATGGAATATGCCGTAAAAAATAACTTACAGTTAATGAAAAGATCAAAAATATGAATTCAGGTACGGAAATAATGGAAATTTTAAAATCAGCTGCAAAAAAAAAAGAGATTTATTTTATGTCAAGTAGACTACAAATTAGCTGTCTTAAACTTAATTATGTTGCTTACTTTGATTTAAAATCAATTTTCATATTTTGCAAGTTATCTAAGAATCAAGCTGCATTATTTTAAAATTACAATAAGATTTTATAAAGGAAATTTAAATTTAATTTTTCTTGTAATTTCCTAAAAAATAAAATTATTTTGTTTGATTCGAATGTTACAGCATCCTATAGTTACATCCTACAGTATTTTTGAATGTGTGTGTGTGTGTGCGCGCGCGCGCGTGCATGCGTGCGTGCGTTTGCCCTGTAGGACAGACCGTTTAACCTTGGGGCACATGAGCTTTGGAAATCAAAAATATACGCCTTCGAGTAATTTATAATTTTTTTAAAATAGATTTACAATTAATTAAAAAATTTCAGTGAAATTCTGGCATTTTTTGGAGAAATATTTCTAAAATATTGCTGCTAAAAAAATCCCACTTTTTAAATAATATAATTATATTAATTTTTTACCGTTTTAAATTTTCATAAATTTTTAATGTTTATTTAATTAAAAAATATTATAAGTTTATTTTGCAGCAATATATCTCTTCGTTAAAGTGAAACTCGAATCGATTTCATTATAGCAACTAATATTTCATCCTGACATTTTTCCATGTGCAAAATATGGAAATCCGTCTTATTTTTTTCCCAAGTTGACCAGGTTCTAGTATGAGGCATGCTTTAAATATAAATTTCGAATATTTTGTTAATTAAATTTATATTTTAAATTCAGAAGTAAGCAATGATGAATATTTTTCAAAATGTTTGCTGTAATACTTTTATTGTCTAGCCCTTTAAGCTTGATGTTTTTAAGTTTCTTACTATAGCACATTGTATTTATTTTATTCCTTGAAACATCCTTTATTGAATTATTTTATAACGCATTAAATAACTCAAGAAATAGTTATTTATTTAACTTAAGTTTTCTCTTTAAGTTCTGCTGAATTAAGTTATTTAAATAACGTAATTCAGCAGAATTTAAAGAGAAAACTGATGTTTAAGGAAAATAGAAATGAATTATTTCGTCTCTTTCGTTTACGATAGGCGGATGTTGTAAAATATTCGTAGTGCATGTACAGTTGAGTCAAATATTACAGAGAATTAATAGCTTATTTATGCATTTTAAGTTCTCGGCTTATAATTTTATATTTATATAAGCTCTACGTTATAATTTTTTTAATAAACTGGTCATCTTATTTTCGCGTTACCATGTAAATTTAATAAGTTAATGATTAATTTTATTAACTTCGTGAATTATATGTTTCTATTTAGCTATTAAAACTGAAGAATACAGGGCATCCACAATTGTGCTTAATATTATTGAAGTGCAATTTTGTTGCTAAATATTTTAATAACAAAAAAAACCCCTGGTTAATTGTATTTGATAAAGTATTAAAATAGTCCAATCTTTTATAATTCACAAAATTTGAATTTGGCACAAAATTATTTATTTGACATGACACGTATCATATATTTATATATATTTAAATAAATTTATTACTAAAACAAAACTATCTAATTGACAAATTGCGTCTCCTACTCGGCCTAGAGGCCCAAAGAATCTTTCAAGTCTGCCTAGCTAGATTTCTGTCATTGAAGTGAATCTTAGACCGTCTGTATAACTCGAATTGGAGAATTAATTGTGCGGAATTGTGTTAGCAAGCAATAGATTTATCAAATAAGTTCCAGCAAAGAAAAGAAGAAACAATTCAGAGTAGATGAGTACAGATGGCAGCACGATCGTCACGCATACTCATCTTCGTGTTGGCTCTATCAGATTCGTTCAGATCGTACCCAAAGAAACTCTCACAAGAAATAAAAGAAATCGATACTGTTATTAGTGTAGCGAAATAAATACAATGTGTCAAAGACTTGCTTCTTCCCTTCAGAATAATAATTTATTGTATTTTGTGCTTAAATAATATTTTATAAAATATTCTGAAAGCTTTATATTTGAAAAACTTTTTAAAAAAATCTTTCTGTGTTTAAAAGAGACGAAAACAATAAGAGATGCAGGAAGGAAAATCGGTACTACCGTCCAGATTGTGAAGTTGCCCACTATATCTCACGCTTTGAAATTTACCACATAAGAAAAATTAACAATCAAATATTTATATCAGACGCAAGATTAATAAAATTCTCTTTTAATGTTTAAAATACTTATTTCTTAAAATTTGTCTGCATGCCGGAAAACCAACATTCAGTCCAAATAAGTCATTCAGTCAAATTAAGTTTCAAGAAGGAAAATATAAGTTGCCCTTCACTACTGAAGTACAGTAAATTCGGGAGCTCTCTTAAAATCACTTAATCTCTGAAATGCTAGAAAATTTCATATTTTGCGCCATCCTACTTGCCTTTTCAAATGACAGCTGTACACACAATTTAACCCTTTAACGGGCACAAGCTGTTTTCTTTCAAAATTTTCATTTTACGTTGTATTTGGAAAAAATAAGTTCATTTATAACCAAAAAAAAGTATTTTTGTTAAAATTTTGTTGTTGTGGCTGTATGTTACAGGGGTGGAAACACATATTTTCCACCATCCAAAACAAGCAATGACATTTTACTGACTTATTCAATGGAAAAATATGAAATATAAATAATTTCACAAGTAGATATGATTTTTGTAAAAATATTTATCATTAGTTATTTCAAAATTTAAAATGTATTAATGACACATGAATTAAGTGGTAGAAAATCCAAATGTAATGTAAATTACCAAATGTATTATTTTAAACTATTCTGGTGAAACAACATAACAAGGAGCTGAACACAAAGTAACATTACATGTTGAATATGACACTTTTGTCCGTTTCTGGGTAGTTTTGGAGCTACAATATTAAAATAGTGTTTTAAGACGGGGGTAAGATATTTACCACAGCCTTAAAAAGGGTTAATACGCAGGATCCGGACGTGATCAATGCACCCCTCCCAGTGTTTCAGAGGGCACCTTCCATGGAGAGGGACACCACCGTCATGAGACCAGGGGAAGAGGAAGGAGCTGGATGTCTGCAGGTAATTGTTACTTTATGACGTCTATTAGAAGTTTCGCGTGAATCTGTCTATCTGTTGTTTTTTTTAAATATCCAATGCTTAAGCCAGTATTCTGCACGTATCGCTGTCCTTATACAAAGAATAAAAATGCTCGCTTCCCCTATGTTCTTAGATGACAAAGTCCAAGAATAAAATGGTAATAATTTATAATTTGGAGCAATTTATTATGTCTTAGTTCAATATATCAATGAAATCAATTAGATTTATAAATATAATTTTGCTCTTTTTTATGAATCTGTTATTTTTTATTCGAAAAATAAAGATGTTATTTCAAGTATTCTAGAATTCAGAGAAAAATGTATAAAAAATACGAAACCTTTATTATTTTTTTTCTGTTTGGAAAAAGTGATTAACTAATAGCAAGTCCATTTTCTACGCCATTCTGATTTAGTTATATAGGTCTTTGAATTTTCTTCCTTCAGATATCTGTTCTAGAAAAACCTCTTTATATTTTGTAGTCTAATTATAGAATAGCTAATATATCTGCAATTACTGGCAGCAATAATATAGATATATATTCTAGAAAAATTTTAGTAAATGCACCTAAAATCGGCATTATGTTTGTAAACCGGAACTGATGGAATTGAAGCTTGTGGCTTGGGTGATATATTCAATTCACAAATTAAGCACTTATTTCAGTCCAAGAAATGAGAACCAATAGATATGTCATTAATTTATAATCATTGTGATTATTAAATAAAAAAAATAACGTGAATTCTCTATATTTACTTAATTTTTGTATGTAACAGGTTGTCGACAACGCGCAGAACTCTTAACGTTGAATCTATTAACTTATTATTTCTTTCTTCACCTTAAGTTGGTAATTAAATAAAATATTGAACTGCTTTATTTTAGCATATCTATTATTTATTTGCCATTTTTTCTAGCATGTTTATCTAAAAATGGCCAAAAAAATTACTCAAATTTTGTTTTGGAACTAGGCATTAAAATTAATTAAATATAAATTCTGTTTAGGTATTTTTTCTTGTTTAAATATTGCCATGATTTCAAGATACATTTAGTTTGTTGATATAGTAACCATACAATTCCTAAAAAAATATTTGTGTTGCCTATACTCGTCTTAGGCCATAAATTATTTTAGAATGATAATCTAGAAGGATGTCCAGTGTCCTCTCTTCTATGTATGCCAAAAGCATTTGATATTTTGAAATTAATAGTATTAATTTCCAAGTCGTTTTCTGATTTAAAATCATTACAATCGATTTCTATCCTAAGAAAACCATATAGAAAGGTGGGGGAGGGGTTAAAATTAAGAAATCAGTATATTTCTCTCTGATAATGATTTCATGCTTTTCAAATATAGTAAAATTCTGATAAAGAGATACAGAAATAAAGAGTTTTAAATATATTTGTCATATATCGTTTAGTGCATGTTTCAAAATATGATTTATATTCAAGATTGCATGCTTTAGTGTATAGAGGTTCGAACCATGTCTTGTCGCATAAGAAAAAGAACAAACTGCATGTGTTTTCCTATATCTTGATGAATGCACATTTGATTGCTTTTCCCGAAGAAAACTGGAGCATGAAGCTTCCCCTGTTTATGTGACTGCATGCCTCGTAGTCACCGCCTCTCCTCTCTCACGGTAGTTCACTAGCGGTCCTTGTCTCGTCCTCTAGGTACAGCGACCCGATCCTGGCCTTCTCCTGTCTCCCGGCTCCGAAGACTATCTAATACCGACCCCTCACTCTTCCTACAGTTTGAACACGGAGCTCATGTCCAGCCCGAGCAGGACCTCCACCGAACAGTTCTTGGAGATGGAGGACAGGGGCAGCACTCCCTCGACGAGGCCGACCACAGTCTCCGAAACCAACTTCATGACCCCAGACACTCCGACAGAGCCTCAATGGGGGACCTCCGGAGAGAGGACCCCTAACCGCACCCCTATGAAGAAACAGGGGTATACTGAGGTGAGTCTGAGCTGAAATGGCTAATCTATATTTTGTGTCCATAATATTTTTTTTTCATTGTTGGGATCCACAGTACTATGTGAGTAAATAAAATAAATCGAATTTTACAAATATACAGGTTGCAGTTACCAATCGAAAACATTTAATAAATTTAGTAGATAAAGGGTCAAACTATTCTCATTTTAAATTTTAAAACTAAGATTCACCAATTTGGCCAAAGAGCGCTTCACACCTCCTTAGATAAAGACACGTAGGATAAAGAAGAAAAAAAAAGCTCTTAACATACCTAAAGCTATATGAGTGAATTATATATATTTCAGAAACATATGCCTACAAGCTCAGATACGAGTGTTAAGAATTCTTTCTAATGGAATAATATCATAAATAATGTGTTATAAAGTGAACTGCGCGGCTCAAATGAACTGTACTACTTAGAAAAAGAAAAGAAAATACTACAAGTTCCATTTTCTAGGTACAGCATAAGAAAAAAGAGCTAAACCCTTATTGGGTGAATATCTAACATTTAAAGCTTATTGCGCATATCCTCTGAAATAAAGATACAATCTCTAAAATATCTAGTAAAAGTTTGGATCTGATAATGTTTATATATTCTCAAATCCCTCTGATTTTTCTTGTCTTTTTACTGTTCCAAAATTATAAGTTTCTTGAGCAAACAATGCAAAGATATGTGATCATACTTTATTGGTAATATATATTTTTCTTACGTTCTGCTATTTCATTTATTTGAGTTTCATAAAAAAATATAACCTGCAGAAAAGCATGTATTCATATTTCACTAATCGAATTGCATTCCAGTTTTAAAAAATCAATATTCCGTTGAATCTACGATTGAGAAAAGCAGCATTTTATTTTATTGTTCTTATTTTTAATAGTTTTTTTTATCGAACCCCTGTTTTAATAATACACCATAACGTATAAACAATTGACGTTTTCCCATGTTTTATTTCTGGTTGATAAATAAGCAACAGATCGCTATAAATTAACCGGAAATTTAAGATAAACATGAGAGAAAGAAAGCTTTTTTAACTACAGATTTTAATTTATGATCTCGAACCAATCCTCCCTAACTTCTGTTTTGTCTGTTCTTGCTTGCACAGAAAAATATGTCATTGGTTCCAGAAATTTATTTGAATAGAGGAAAAATTCCAAAACAGAAAAATGATATAATAATTATTATTGTCTAATTCCAACAGGTACCAACTGATGACCATGACACCGAAATCGTGAACCCCAAAGGAAAAAAATTCCAGCACATGAATGGGATGGTGGCAACTGGAAATGCTAGTAAACAAATGAACCGCATGTCCAGTATCAAATCTTTGGATGACTTACCCATGGCACCTGCTATCGGCGAAAATGAGAACCAATTGAAGAATCCATCAAGCTCAGCCAACCAGAAATCGAACCTCTCATTGGATCCTGGTGCTCTGGTTCAGCACATGAGCGGCAACCCTGGACACAATCGAACCCCCAACCGCTATATCAGTGTCGCAGGGGACGTCGACGTCAACTGCAACACTGGCAACAGCAACTCCTCCCTCTCCTCCAGGGGTGGTATGCTGAACCAGAACCACGTTTCGGGTCCATTCGATGGCTATGCGGGAGTGAACCCGGTAGCTTGAGGTTGTGAAGGACAAAGAATGACCAAGATTCATAAACCTTATTAGGTCTGAAAGCGTTGTGGTTGCAGTGAAATATTTAGAAAAGGACAAGAACATAATTGCTCATTACTGGAATCTATTTAGTAATATGGATATAAAATGACAGACGTGAAGTGTCAATTGAAAAAAAAAAGAATTGTTTTATAATCACATTTTTGTGAATCTTAAAGCATTATGGTACAAGAAAGAATAATTTCTGTAAAGCAAGGAACTTTTGCAGTTTTATCGATGCCAAAGAGGCTATCATAAAAATTACGAACAAATCAGCTATAGAGAGACAGTTGATACGAAACACTGTAAGCAACTGATACGATTGCACATTGTATTCCTTCGATATTTTTGTGCAATGTTTTTTTCTCTCCTTGCTGGAAGACACTGCGTGACGCAAATATTACTTTATTTATTTATTTACTGATAGATTAAACCCATAAAATATCGTACTTTCAGCCCAAAAGAAAAAAAAAATTAAAGTTTTATCCAGTTCTAATACAGCTTTAATGAGGGGGCTGATATTGAATTCCTTGAATCAGAAGTTCATCATGAAGGTAACTCTTGAGAATAGGTTCGCTGACTCGCAAAAACAACTGAGTTTAAGTTATTTATTTATTTAAACACAGTGCATTTGGTTAAAAAATGTATCACTCTTTACTTTTGTGGTATGAAATGGATATCAGTGATAAAAATGAGACAAACATTATTTTGGTACAAAAGTATGCTAAAAGACATGAAAAAAATTAAAAAATGAAAAGTACGTTTCTTAAGGTTTTTAGTTTTACTCTAATATCAAAAAGCTGCACGAAATGTTTTTCTTGGTTCTGCTAATATTTACGCTTTAAGATTTTTAGGCAACAAAAGTAAAAAATAAAATAAATGATTTAATTAATATATATAGCTATTTATGCACTACGATTATTTAATGCGAATTAAAATGTAGAATTTATGAAAATGCTTTTTAAAATAGCTATACATTATTTAATTTATTTGTCATTATATTTTAACAGTAATAAGGCTCTTAAAATTTTGAAATCGGAGTCAAAATAAATGTTAATTATTAATATGAGAATTTTTGCCATTTATTAGAAATATTTTTGATGAAAAAGTCATTAGAGGTTGTTATATAAAGGCTAAAGAGTAGCTAAATATCTTGATAATAAAACATTTTAAGCAATGATTCACCAATTTATATTTTTTAAAAAATTGGTATTTTTTAGGAATTTGTGAGGTTTATTTCAACATTATTTTATATATGATCCTTTTTCATCGCTTTTATCATATTGGTTTAATTAAAGTTAAATGTTTAGACTTTTAAAAAGATTTTTTTGGATTTCAAAGCTATTCAGTTTTTTTTATTTCAGCAAATTTCGATTTTTCATTAAATAAAACGTAATTATAATGCTTATTAAATTATCTCAAAAATATACACTTAGTCTTGCACATTTTTTTATTGAATAGTAATTTTTTTAAAAATATTAAATAGGAAACCAAACACTTCAACAGAAATAGTCTTTTTTAAAAAGAAAAAATGTATTCAAATTTAATGGATGAATTTAATGAAATTTTATAATAAAAATAACATTAGAGAAACCCAATTAGATATATATCAGAATATTTAAGTAAAAGCTTTTTACATTTTTGTTTAGAAGACTGAAATTGCGATTTTTCCTTTTTAAAGTGTATCGATCGTTGATTAACTGAAATTTCAGCTATCCAAAGCATTATAACTGGCGTAACTAAAATATTAGACAGAGACTGAAATTTTTAATGAAATGAAAAATATTTTTGTAGAAACGCAAAATTAAGTTACGACACCAGCTATATGCAGCAACCGCCATCTTCTTTGTAAATAATGTATTTGCGTTTTTCTTAAAATTATGATGAAAAGAATTGTAATAGAAGTAAAATGAAATCTTCGGTCGCAAATTTCAAATTATCATGTGAGAACATTATTATTTTTTTATTCATTATTTGTCTTAATTAATTTAAGCCATTAATCAGCTTAAGACTGTTTGAAAAAATTACGAGACTTTTCTCTCTCTTTCTCAAATGATAATTGTTTTAAACTTTCATTTCCAATTTTTCTGGCTGACAAACGAAGTTTTGGAGCCAGACCGATTTTAAGATAAAAAAGATCCCAGTAATTTCAACAAATAGTTCACTATTACTGGAAGCTGTTGTATATGTGTTAAAATCCAATAAACGTAATGCATATTGATATTAAAATTATATTCCAATATTTACAATATTTTGAGAAATACAGTTAGTAAGAATGCTCTTATATCATTAAGGAATAAGTATAAGTCGCGTTTTACAAAATTGCGATAGTTAAAGCTGAAAGGGAATTAATTTTTTAATGGCAATCTTCTGAGCGTGAGATTAATTATTTAAAATTAAGAAATCATAGTCAAATTGGATGATGACCTCATTTCATAGAAACTACAAACAAAAAGCAATTGATAATAAACTTAACTAAATATCTCAAACAATACTGGCAAAGCAAATCTCAAATGCCATGGGTCAGGTAACTCGCTATCTACCAATGAAGAAACGAATATTTCTTACCTTCGAATTTCGGATACATCTAAACCTTTAAACCAAAATCACATCATGTTCTCACATGATAATAATAATTTCAATAGATTAAATAACAATGTAATTTTTACCTAAACATAATTCCATTGATTCTCGAGGATCTATTTTTATTATTTTCTGCATTGATTTTATTTATTTATTTATTTTCAGTTGATGTAAAATTCAAAATTTGAATTTTAGACAAAGTGTTGATTTTTAAATTTAAGTAGAACTGCATTCATGTTAATAGAACACTAAGCATTTGCTTAAGGGTAACCCAAAGTTAAGAAATTTAACTCTGTATAATATGTGCACTGTATATAGAGAGTTCTATATTCATGTTAAAGAACGCGGCATCTCATCAGAGCGAGCAAAGAGCGCACCTGTGACAGACCAACGCATTTGTATGTCACAAATTAGAGTCGATCACGTGACCCACTTTAACTTTTTATGACTTAGTGCTCAAAGATCTATATTGTAAAGTACCCATAGGCATAGAAGTATCGCCAAATGTCCTTAGTTCTCCCAAAAATATCTAAATAACGCAGGTTGAAATCTCTGGTTATTCGCTTATTAAATAATTCAAAAGCCAGAACTAAAATTTTATTGATCTAAATCATTTACTTATTTAATTCTTTATGAGTATTTTCTTTTATTTCAAGAAACAGAATTTGACGCTTCTTGTGTAAAGTAAAATCAAATTTTTGGCATGACAGTAATTTCTTTTTCTGAAAATATTAAATTCGCTTCGATTTTTTTTTCCTTTTCTATTAATATATATTCTTGATCAAACATATTATTATTCAAACGGAACGTTGTACATGTATCCATAAGCAACACTCTGTAATATTCAATTATATTAATGCCCATTTAGGGTGTACTACTAAGCTACAAATTGAAGTAAGCATATTAATCTCGACTATCAAAAAAATTAAAGAATCAAATAAATAAAGCATTTTACGTGAAAATTTAAGGATACATTTCCATGAAAGTCTAAAATAAAATAATGTAACGTAGATAAGAAATAATTAAATTTTGTTAATGTTAACATTTAATATTTTAATACACCCAAAGGATTTCTAGAGCGAATAATGTGAATGTTTTCATATTTTTTTATGAAAAAATTAAGAGAAATGAAGCTCTTCAGGAATTAGTTTTGATTAATTTTTTCGCTGTTAAATTTGTGAATATTTTTTTTATAAATTAAAGGATTTACAGAAGAAATTGCTTGAAAAAAATCTCTTTATGTATCTGGAAACAGTTTATGTTGATTTAATTTAATTTGTCATGTGTTACTTCGATTTAGCAAATGTTTGGCTTACAAAAAAATATAGAAAAAAAAAAAAACAATCCGTAAAATAGTCTAAGAATTTATTTTGCTGGATAATAAATTTTATATTTTATTAATAAAAGGATAATACTCTGTTTTCTTGTATAGAACATCTTAACTGGTGTTTTCTTTCAAACTCAATATTATTCTATTTTTCTCACTTTTTGAAAAATTTTATAAGCATTTTTTACTTAATATGCCGTAGTTTAATCATTTAATTCACAGAATTTAATTATTGTTTCTTATTTTAAAGAATGATGTTAGAAACAAAGAGCTGCGATTAAAATAATTTTAAAGAAATAAATTCTTTCTTTGTTTAATCACGAGTAAATATATTGTTATAGAATCATTTCAATGTCACAGACACCCTTTGATTGCATATATTATGTCAGGCAATGTTATAACATGTCATTTTACAATATACCAACAGCGCATGAGATTTCAAATAGGACCTCCGCGCTAGATGCATGCATGCCACATCAAAGCATGATTTGATCTTTTTATCTAGATATTATTTACCAGCTGCGTAGCAACATCGCAGTGTCAAACGATACTTGCTTTTCCGCTGAAATGTTGTCAAGCATTCTTCAGTATTGTCAAGTCGTGGTCCAAGAATGGTTTTTAGCGTTTAAAAAAAAAGAGAAAGGCACTGTTAAATAATGCATCTGATGTCTCGATGGAATCTTTTTCATGTACACAGTTTGCTGCAAAGTATCTTAGACAGTCCTGTTTTGTCTCGAGAACTTTAAACCATGAGCAAAACGAGGTTTGTAAATTAGGAACGATAAACTGCTCATGATGTATAAATATATACATATAAATAAATATAAATATATATATATTGGAAGAAAGAAGAAGTTTTATGTTATAAAAGCCCGCACCGAATCGTGAAAGAGCACGGGTTAACACAGTACTATGTTTCGTATATTAGTTAGAAAGAGTGTTGTCTAAATATTTATATCATGTTTTGTTTTTTCAAATGGCATTCGCAATCTCATTTTTGTGAAATGTTGACGAAATCTGTTGTGGAATTCTATTCTGAAATGCGTGCCAGTAAATTCTAAAAATAGAATGGGTCCTTTTAAAGTTAAGTTGCCAAATAACATTTTTTTTGATAATTTACACCAAAAAAATCAATTAGATCACCCTGTAACAAAAACGAGTTTTCACGTCGATTACTGTATAGTAACAATGGAAGGCAAGTTAATAATAGGAACAATTTAGAACAAACAATTTTTAGTTTTTGCCATATTGTTTCGAAAACCCACTTAAAAGCTCATCTTTAATTAATAAATGTATAAATTTATCTGTTCTTTTGTAATTTTTTCTATTTTTTATTTAAAAAAATTAAATTTGATTCAATTTATTCTATTAGTTAAAATAATTAAATACGAATGACTTACTCCTAAAATTCAAACTACAATTATTTCAAATTGATGATAAAACGTTTAAATCACATATTGGAATAAATTAAATGCTAAAATTAAAGAACAAAAATTATATTGAAGGAGTAAAAAAATAATATTATAGCCAAATATAACAATAAAAACAGAGGAATCGTTACTTTCAAAGTGATATTCAATACAGAAGTCTATTTTAAAAGTTGCAATTGAAAAAAAGTATGATTTTCTTTGGCAAGTTATCAAAAGAAGCAAAATTCTAATTTCATCGAGATTAGTAAAAATAATCGAGATTAATGTAAATAAAATAAAATTCACCATTTAGTAAATGTAACGTAAGTACATAATTAAAATTAAAATAATTTAAATTTAAGTGTACATAATTAAATATACAAATAGATAATTTTACAGGCATTTCAAAAATTGTTCTAATTTGTTTAAAATTATCTTTTACCACATCCAGGGCAATAAAAAATATTTTTACTAACATTTGTTATTTATTAAAATTATTTTAATAATATTTATGTAAAATGAAGTTGATTTTTTTCAGTTTCATTCAGTTTTAGTTTTTATTATTTTTCAGTTCAGTTTTTCAGTATTAAAAAAATTAAACATTTTTAAGACAAATTTAATAAATAAACATATAATTTCAACTAAAATTGAAATATTCAAAAAATAAATTTCACAGATTTTTAAAACGTTTTTGGTTTGAAAAATTAAAAATTACTTACCTCCATAGAAACTTTTAGTCTGCGTTTTCAATGTCCAATTAGGAAACATATTTTGCTTCATAACATTTTTAATTTAAGAAACCAATCTCACCGCATAATCATCCATAGTAAAATAATTATTTAACATTTTTATCTAGTAAACGGTATTTATCATAGATGTTTCTATTTTATAAATTATCAGTCAAGAGCCTATTAACTTTTTCATTCTGCTTTGAATCTTTTAAGTTGAAATGAAGAATCACTGCAGAAAAAAAAATTAGAAATGGAATTCGGAAATAATTATTTATGAATACTGTCTGAATTTTATTTATCGTTTGCTAGTATAAAAAACTTTTTTTATTCTAACAGACGATATTCATAATTTTAACTACTTTAAAATATAATTTATTCTTAATTTGCTTATAAAAAATTTTTTAAAATGTCCCAAAAGGCTTTAAAAATTTTATTTTATTTAAAAAATGTTTTAATTTATCAATTGAAATATATTCATATTTTCCAAATTAAAATCTATTGGAATTTTTTTTTCTGTCTTTACAAGCATAAAAATACATATTTTACATATTTCAATAACGAATATTCCACAACAGATTTTGGCAGCAGCAGTTTTCTCACTGTTTTTGTATCATCGTTGAAGCATATAATGTGATGTGTATTCTGTGAACATTTAAGAAGAAATGAAAAAAAAATGCTTCAGAGACTGACATTTCCTCACCAAGGTGAATATAGTAGCCTTACTGTTGAACTTTTAACTTCTAACAAGCTAGAGCTTGTCATAACGTTTATAGATAAAGATTTCAATGCATTTCTTATGTATTTACTCTAGGTTAGAATGAAACCGGTAAATTCCAACCTAAGTTTAAATCAATTATTTCAGTTACTGATTGCATTTGAAACTTTTAAATGCATTCACATGATAAAGTATTATTTCGAAATAGATTATGATCATTCCTGAATTATGGTTAATTAAATATTTACTATATCTAGTATCGTCAACATTTCAAGCAAGATTTTATTATTAAAATAATTTAAAACGAATTATACACTAATTTCTGTCGAATTGGCTAGTAATTAATTTTAACTTTTGGTCATTAATTAATTTTGAGTTTAACATGTAGAAGTAATTACATTTCTTAATCTTATATTACATTTGTATGATTTTCATCACTTTTATGAAATTAAATATATATTTAAATAAAAAAATATGTAGTAATTTGCTACTAAAAGGGAAATTTCCAAAAATATTTAAAAATACGCGATATTCTTTTTAAATATTACATGTATCGCGTGAAATGCATCACATTTAAGTGTTTTAAATTTTCTTTAAAATATAAAATAAAGAGCAATTCGAAATTCTTCTTAAATAATATACGAAACGTATGTTATTTAAGAAATTTTATTTCTTAAATAATATATGAAAATTTATATTATTTAAGAAATCCTTACGAAAGCGTAAACGCAAACACTTTTCTTTTCAGAATTGTAGATTACGTTAAAGTGATTATCCGATTGCTTTATGAAATCGTGTTTCTTTTTGCAAATTAATGAAAACTCAGTGTTTAGAATTCTGTATATATATTTGATTTACGATTTATCAAATTGAATATTAGTTAACTGTATTATATCAAATCAATTCACAATGGAAATTTTGTAAAAATCACAAAATCGTGCCAATTATTGTGTATTGTTTGACATTCCAATAAATGTTTGTATCTTGTTGAAGATGTGCATTTTCTTTTCTATTGCATTCTCACATTTCATTCACTTAAACCTTCAAAAATACCCCCTTGTGGGACATCTAGAAATTAGGATAAGACGCTTTGGGCTGATTGGATTGTGATTAAACTAATAGGTGGGGGTAGGCTCCTCTCATGGTAGGACGTACTTCCTACGGGAAGAGCTGTACCGTAGCCTTTGATTCCCATTATCGCTCAACCATAGATCCCACCAGTGTTATTGCTGCTAAGGTCAAGTCATTCATCCCTAGTGGTTTAAACCCATTTGCCTTCAGGCGCGTCAGAGTATCGGGTAGACAAACCCTTCAAAAATAATATCATTTCGTTCTGATTTGCAATGTCGAAATTCTGTCGTTGGAGGACATCCCTATTTCTAAAATTTGTCTTATGTTTGCGTACAAATACTTAAAAAGTTCTAAACAATATTTTATTGCAGATTTTCAGTACAAAATTTGTTACATATCGATAACGTTTCTTCAAACAAATTCATATCTTACTCAATTAAGTTAGATATAATCACGATACTCAATCCAATAATCCATTATTCATTTTCCTTGAAAAATTTCCAAAACTTTTCAATTCTACTTCCCAATGCTGAGGTCTGCATCTTTTTCACATTCCTATTAGATAACAATGACTTTGATTCCATATCTCAATGAAAGACTTATTAATTTTTAAGAGCTAAAATAAGCCAATAATATTTTCAGCTTCCTCAGCAATCAAAAGTTCAAATAATGCATCTTAAAACATTCAAGAAACAATTCGGTACTTTTGGAAAGTATCATCTTCCGTCCATACTTATTACAGAAAAGAAAAATCATAAATATTTCCCAAACATTATACCTACCGTGTCATACATTCACATCTTTATGAGAGGTATCAAAAGGTGAAAAAAATGATGCATGATCAAAATACATGATGATATTCCTTAAAGTTGCTGATAGACCATAACAGGTCATTATGTTTTTTCTCGAATATCGAATCAAAAAAGGAAGAGTAGGAAATTGGAACATCGATTTTTGCTTTTAAATAAACGGTTATAAATCTGAATAGCAAATTTTAAGTAAGAAAATATTATAAACTAAAGAATGAACAAATTTTTAAAATGCATAAATTTGGCAAAATATTTTTAATTTTAAACTAAAATTTTGAATCTCCATTTAAGTTTGCTTACTCAAGTGATGCTGATATCATATCTACTTTACCATGGAAAGGAGTTGCTGTAGCTACTGAGGGTATAGACCCTTGAAGATGACACTCGCACACTCGTTTGCACAACTCCTCTTTACGAGGGAGGACTCTTTCACACATCTCACAGATAAAGCACAGTGGAAGAAAAATTATGCCTGACAGGACTCAAACCCCGGATGCCTAGATCAAGGAGAAGAGGCTCTACCCCTAAATCAGGATACCGGCCATCGTTCTGGTGAAAATATCTGAAGTTTTTAGAAGAATATGTGCATAATTTTTTGAAAAATTCACCTACGTCTAAAAGTTTGCCGTTTCTTTTTTACCAAAAGTTTTAAAAAATTTTCGCCTTTATAGAACTTATAAGCATTTATTAATCTATTTACATTTGCATACCGAAAATTCTATAATTGACATTATTATGGTAGATTTAAAGAAAAAAAAGTAATGTCATTTAAATTTGAATTAAAAATTAATTCCAGTTATGTGGCAAATACTGCTCTAAAAACATTAAATAATAGTGTTCACGAGCTTAACAGCGAATGATTTATGTCATTAGAAAATGATAAGAGATATCGTAATTAATAGGAAATATGACCACACTTAATTCAACTCTACTGATATTTTGAAATATAATGGGTCGTTATCTTACTATCAAAATTCAATAACGTATAACGGCTATTGTAAATTGTGCAGTTTATATCGAAACCTAATAATTAGAACACACGTATTATGAAAGCTGATTTCAATAGCTCATTGAGAAAATTAACTTTTATCTAGTTTCTGTTTCTTTGAATTTCCAAATTACAGAAGGAATCTGATAGTAACGTCATGATTTCGAAATCATAGCTTTGAGAGTCAAATATTTAATTTTCATGTAAATATGGGACATTTTTAACATACTTCTTAGGATCTGCAAAGGAGTCGTGGAAAGTTTGACGGCGGATTTCAAAATCAAATGTCATATTCAGGATCTGACTTCCAGTTCTGTATAAATAAAATTGTAATCAAGATGAGCTCATCTAACTTCAAAATGTGACTTATAAAAATCCATGAATGGATAAATGTGACAAAATATTTTAAAAACTAAACTTGTGTTGTGGAAAAGATACGGAAGCTGTAATTCTGCAGTGGTATCAAAGCACAAACAGTCATATCAATTTCATGGATTTTAGATATTCATAGAGATAACCTTTTTCATTGATTAAAATTGTTGTAAAAATAGATTTAAAAAAATAATTTTTATGCTACCTCTATGACAAAATTTACAAATATTGTGTCCCCTTAACATGTTTGTTACATAAAGTTATTACACAATTCGAAATTTGGAAATAACCTTATTCTTCAATAGAGTTTGATTAGAATCTTAATCACTTAACTGTTTTAATTTCTTTACAATATAATTAGATGACATCTTCTATTTTAAGAATATATTTTTTATTTTGATTCAAATGGAAATTTATTGAATACTTGACTTATCCATGTTATCGAAGTAGTTATAGTATTGAATTATAATCGTTATAAATACTTCAATTTTGCTTACGACTATCAAAATTTGGTAAATCGATGCACGAGTGACACTCGGGTAAAACAGTTAAGTGGTTAAAACTAGTTTTCTGATCTAAAAACTACTCTCCCCTCCTCCCTCCTTAAAAATATGGAGCATAGCAAGCAATCTTTGCAATACACAGAGAAGCAATACATCATTATTTAATTGCAAAATAATTTATACTAGTGATCAAAATTGAGATAATTGTTATTTTTGGTTCAAATTTTCTTCCAAAAGTAGAAAAAAAAGGTATGGGTATAATTGACCTAATATGAAATTAATTACAATTCAACTCTTACAGTATGTATGTGTAATTACCAACAAGGGAATAAAATATAAATTTCCGGTACTCATGTATTAGACCGTCGATGCCAACGAAACCAAAAAAATGGCGAACGACATTTGAGGTTTGAAATTTTTTAAAAATAACGGCGGTATAGCAACTCACTGTTGACGCCTTCAAATTTGGCGATAAAGATCGACGGTCTAATACGAAAAGTACCAAATTTTCTCGAAATGGAACAGAAAGTCAGTTATTAGAACTAAGATCTATTCATGAAGAAATTTTGAATTCATATTGTGTTTATGAATGAAATCGGTTACGAATACTTGCACCAGTCGCTCCCTCTCTTCCTTTCTCCTTTTCAAGACTTGGGTGATCCTAGGAGAGGAGAAGTAAATTGCTATTTCAGTAAAATCACAAATATCCTGTATGAGGTTAAGGTCAGTAGAGTTGGATATTTAATATATAAATATGTGAAATATAGACATTTTACAGAAATTTTTTGACCAGATAAAACTTGCGGTAAGCCAGAACATAACTATATCGAAAGATGAAATTAAAATCAATTGCTGCCTATGAAAGGCTTTCTTCAAGATCTAATCCAACAATATAACGCCATACCACAACCCTGGTGGTTGTTACATTCAGTTAGCCAACCAGTTGGATGGGAACAAAATGGAAAGGAAAGAACAATATATGTTGTTTCCATGGACAAGTCCGCTGATGCGTCAGTGGATTTAAGTCGAAATAAACAATTTTGGTAGATGTCGCGTCAACTAAGGCCAAGAGGACAGCTTTAGCCATACACAGGAGGCACATTCACCCGCCTAATGGATAGAACACAGAACAACTATTCTCGAACCCGGGACATTAAGATCACGAGTAAAAACGTGCTATATATATATATATATATATATATATATATAT
>JAOUZG010044158.1:394161-417449 GCA_026289955.1 Argiope argentata | reverse complement strand
TATATATATATATAATATAGGTTGTACTTTTTAGAGAAACGTGGATGTTTACAAATGCAGCATCTCAACATTTTTTGATACCATTACCGGTGAGAAAACTAAATGAAGATTCTAAATTAAAGATTAAATAAAAAAAGCTGCAAAATAATTATAATTAATAATTAAAATCTAATCACACACACATATATATTACATAAACATATAAATAAATATTGACGCAATTAGTTCGAGATTTTAACAATTCTATTTCCAACACATTTTTATGGGATTAAATTTTAAGACGTTTTTTTTTTAAAGAAAGACACTACGAGACTATATACTTAAATTTAATTATTAATTCGTCTTTCTGTAATAAAAAAAATTTGATAACGCGAAAATTAAAATAAAACTACACTCGCTTAAAAATATAGACAAAGTATTTAAAATATCATCTTTGAGTGGCAATGGGTCGCCTATAAGCCTAATGGGAACTCTATAGCTGCTGTCTGGACGCTGTGGGTTTTATCCCCGATTTCTTTTATGAGAAATGATTAGTTGTGGGCGGGTATTCAATTCGAAGGGGAATTTAAGCTGAATTTGATAAATAAAATTTTAATTTTAGCTATTAAGTGATCTTGATGTGGTATTTATAAATACGATTTATTTTTTCACAAGGTAGAGCATTCAATGCAATACTCCTGTATTCTTTCTCGGGACCTGCTTCTGACCTTCTACACTCTGATAGTGTCGGCATTCATTCTGTGGCATAATAACTAGGATATGTCCGTCTTTCTGGCACAGAGGTAGCGCGTCTTGTGAGTCCCGGGTTCGAGTCCCGGTTTGGGCAGGGCTGTTATTCTGAGTTCTATCTGTGGAATGTGTAACTGTGCCCCCCCCCCTGTAAAAAGGAGCTGTGCAAGCGAATGGGGTGAGTGTCTAAGTCGTACTCTTGGCCCTAGTTGGTGCTACTCCGAAAACAAAGGACGCTCCTTCCGGCTTATATCTGCTGCTGTATCAATGAGAGGCTTATCCATTGAAAGTGCCATAAGTAACAATAATAACACTTTTTTAAAATGTGGTGAAAAGTAAATTCGAATTTAACATTTTATCTCAATTAACAAATCTGAAGTCATTTTCCTAAATTCATTTCCCCCCAAAACTTGTTGGATTTTAAAACTTAATTTTGAGTTAAAAAATCTACCTACAACCTTGTTCCTTCCTTATCTGATAACATATCTATGTATAAATTTAGAGTAATGGTTTGGATAACCAATTCAACGACTTAATTAATAAAATTGTTGTTCTGTATTTTCCCAAGGAAAAAAAACAATTCGTCTGGATTATTGCATAGGAATATAAATTCATTTAGATAAGAGATTGGATTCCTCTTAATTTTGAATATCAGTGCGTAAAGTAAAAATTAAGAGTTTATACAGCTTGCATCCTGGCATAAGAGTAGCGCGTCTTGTCTGTAATCTGGCCGTCCCGGGCTCGATTCCAATTTTGGACATGGTTTTTCTTCTGTGTTCTATCTGTAAGGCGAGTGAATGCGGTCAATTGTAAAAAGGGGTTGTGCAAGCGAGTGTGAGAAGTGGGTAGCAAAAATCGTACTCTTGTCCCTAGTTGACGCTACTACAAAACAAAAGACGTTGATTAAGCTTAAATCGTTGACTACCTCTGCGAGCTTGTCCATGGCAAGTGCCATAAGAAGCAACAACAACAGAGTTAATACAAAAAACTGAAACTATAGCAAAATGGCAACAGAAATTACAGAATAACTTTAACAAGTAATAAAATAATCGAAACTTACATTTACCAGAATAATTGGAATTATTTTTTTCAAACGTAAGTCTTTCTATAAAAAGCAGCACGACTTTCAAAACTAACCTCATGTAATGAAATCAACATTCAGATCCTGTAGTTTAATTGAGAGCTGGGAATTAAATAGCACGAAATATTCAACTCTATCTCTACAATATTGTCGCATTAAACAAACTACACTGTCATAATGTTGTTTATCTTATGGGATTTCTAAAAAAATAATATTTTTTACTATCTTGAAGAGAAATTCAAGCAATCGTTATAAGCATTTGACCTCTTGAAACTGATTAACCTTATGTTTCTGGATTTCATTAAATTCTTAAACTTATTTTTATTTTCCAATATAAAAAAGACATATTTCTCTTTCCCAAATACAGATAGAGACATCAAAAATTTATGCTTTCTATTTTGATGATTTACATCTAATTCCAAAGTTCTTTTCATAATTGGCATAAAATATATTCACAATTATCATCTACATGTTTATCAGAGTAAATATAAATATAATAGTTTAAAAAAATTGTATGCATAGTTTTAATATTTAAATTGGTGGTCTGTCCAAGGTTCAAAATTTTTATGATCAGGAAACAAGGATATCCCACTTTAATAAAGTGCTCTTGAGAAGATTTCGAGTAGTTACCACCAAATGTTTCTAATTTTACAATTCCGTACAAATATTTCGTGCTATTGCAAAATGCGGAACTATTTTAGGGATTACCTTAAATTTTCGATTAATTTAAATTAATTAAAGATCTCACTAAAATTTTAAACGAGCCTCCCTTGGTAATCTCTTATTGCACAAAAATAATTATAAGACATTTTTGATTATAGAAGGACAAATAAGTAATGAGTAAAAAGGTGAATTTTCTACTAAAAAACTCAATCAAACCCATCTTAACATTACGATCACCAATTTTATACCTGTACCTCCCGGATTTTGTTAGTTATTTTTTACACTTAAAGTGACATCAGGCAAAATTTCAGAAATGTTTTTGGTTTTGGTTGCTAGGATACCCGAAATGAAAATGTTAAACAAAAAAAATGAAAGTCTAACTTAAGCTTTCTCTTTTTGTATTTAGTTCGTAAATCATGAATAATTAAAGAATTAAGTAGTTTAACAAATATTTCTTTTTAATCTGTAAGAAAGATGCAATAAAAAACTTCGAAAAGAAGTTTTAGAAGAAAAAAATGTTTTTAATTCAAGAAGATGAAAAAAATAAAATTTCCAGGACATACTCTGAAATATATAGTTATATATAACCTTTATATATGCATATAATAAATAATATAATAGGATCTAATACTACTACTAATAATAATAAATAATATTTATAATACTGTCTAAACATTTTAGAAAACTCAAATCAATTAACCATTAAATACAAGTTTATCAATTTTAAATTTTAAATTATTGTCAGAAGGGATTTAAAAAGTTTTGTCACAAAAAATTAATTAAATCGAATACTCATTAGTAAAATTAAAACTTTAATCTAAATGTTAAGAATTGAATTTTTTTCCGTGTTAAAAAGTAAAATAATGTTCTCCTGAAAAAAATCTTCCTTTAAAAATAAATTGGCATATTAAGATTTGCTTAATGTTTCCAATTAATTCGATTTGGGATTTTTTTTTTTGAAAACAGATATTTAATGATTATTTATTTATATTTTTCTTTCGAGTTAAGTTTATTAAATTCATTACTAAGTCAATACTTTCTTCCCTTTTCGAATTTAAATGGAAACTAGTTTTCGAATGGATAATTCAGAAGAAATTCTATTAACCTTTTAAGATCGTTTGCTATCTTTCTATGGAACTTCTAGAAATTCTCGTAAATTTCTCTTCGACAATATCTCTTGCAGTGAATTTTTTTTTTAGTCGGGTGGAAATTACTTCCTCAAATTAGGCTTCACTGCATATCCTAAATAAATAATCATTCTTAAAAGGAAGAAGACTTTTCAAGTTAGAAAAAAATTAACTGAAATAAATCACCCTCTTTTATTTCGTGTGAAGTCGTTTAGACAAGCTGCTCTTTTTTAGTTCGTTTCCTGGAAAACAAGAAAGGAAATTGAAGCTATTCAAGTTGTATTTGGGGTTTTTTTATATTAGTAATTAATTCTTTTTTTTTAACATTCATCTTGACATTTAGGTTAATGGATACCGCTTACTGGCTACCTATGTGAGGTTTCCGAATATAAAAGCTTGAAACGTTAAAGATTAAATATTTTGATATTAATCTCATTTGACAAAAAATAATCTTTTCTAGGTAGATATTTCAAGAATTAAGATAAGCCCAACTGAGACTAATCATAACAATTTCCATTTTAGTACGTTCTGATTTGCATTTTTTAAATATTGATCATGATGTTTTTCTCTATATTATAAGTACTCTTTTTTTAATATTGACCTTGACGTCTGATATGAATAGCATGTTTTCCGGTTTTCTACTCTAAAAAACGTTCCGGTTTTCTACTCTAAATTTGTCCTTCTTTTGTCTAAACAAAAAAAAAAGAAATATCTTTTTTATTCTTAAATCTTTAAAAAATCTTATTTTTTTAAAGAAATTAAGTATGTTTATATCATATTAAAAATCTTTTTAAATGAAATTAGATATATTCTAATCATTTTATTATTTTAAACAAACTTTATAAATGAAAAAAATGAAGTTATTTTTCAAAAATAACTGGATTAGAATTTATCTAATTTCTTTTTTCAAAAAATAAGATTTTTAATTCCAAAATAAGATTTTTTTAAAGATTTAAGAATCAAAATAAGATTTTAAAAAATAGTTACAGAAAAGATAGAGAAATGTAGAATAGGAAGACATAATGTATTTAAAAACATTAACAACATGGAATAAAACAATGTTTTATTCCATCAAATAATTGCAGCGCAGGCTAGAGAATTCAACTGCAATTTCCTGGGAGATAGTAATTATATAACTACACAACATAATAATAATTAAAATGCTAATTAAATAAAAAAAAATAAGGTAACACTCAGTGTAAAACAGCTGGATAGTTCACACAGCAATCATAAGAGAAAATTAATACACATTTGAACAACTTCGAGCACATAATCTGTGTGGCATGGAATGGAATTTTCTAGAACCAAGAATATCAGTCCCTAAAATAAATACCACTAACACTACTGCTTTTCAAAGAATTATTATTTTGTCAAGACTATTGATATGGCATCTGTTCACCTCTATTAAAAATCTCTTTAAATGTTACATTTTTACTATGAGACTAACAGAGCAGAGAAACAAATGTAGCAGATTTATAATATTACTAAGCACTTAAGACAGGAATGGAATTAGGGTAAAAATTTACTATTCAACTTGTCAGATATAAACATTAGTTAGAAACTCTTTCCAATGTAGTGATTCCAAAAATTGAAATATAATTTAAATTTTTTTTAAATTAACTAAAACTAATTCCATATTAATGCATCCTGGTGACTTTAATCAGAGAAAATGTTTCCCTCCCAACTTTCGTACTGACGTACCGTCAGGAGAAAAACCCTGAACATGGTTGCCGTTAGTAGACGAGTCTAAGTATGGAGGGAAGTAGGCATTAAAACAGGCCACAACATATGGCTGACTAGGCGCCCTTCATCTGGCCAAAATATTAGATTGCTTTTTCCCACTTTTAAATGTTGTGATTGTATAAAGCAAATCTACAATGTAATTAAAACACAGAGGCAGGTTCTCCTTCGTAGCTAAAATCAAAGATTGACGGAACAAAACAAGAAATAGAATACATGAAAAAAATTACAAAATATGAGCATTAGGCATGGACTGATGTATAAAGGAAGATAAGGCTTCTAATCGGCGATTCTTCTAATGATAATGGTTCTTCAAACCAGTTCTTTTGGCACCAAATAAAATAGAAACCTTTCCTTCACCCCCAAAATGTAATAGAATATCTCGTTTCCAAGGCGAATTCTTACTTTTAGGATTACCAGGGTTTTTCTCCTGACGGTAGAACAGTATATAATTACATAATGTTCTGTTTTTTTAACATGATAAAGAAAAGAGAGAATGCTTATAATACTCTTTTTTTGACGGATTCAGTTTAAAATTTGGTGAATAATTTCAATTTGTTGTTTATCTACTGCTTATCGAAAGTAATTTATCTAAAGAGTAGCATTTTTGAATTATCGACGACATAAGTCGACGACAGATAACTGTAAGCGAAAAGAGCCATAAGTTGCAACATAACTTAGATGGTCTTTATCTGGAATTGAAAGATTTCATTTGTTATAAAATCTCTTTCTTCATATTCACTATATAAGAGAAAGTAAAAAGTTTCTATAAAATGAAAAAACAATATTATTTAGTGACAATGCAAGCCATCAATCTAAAAATCCTCTCTGTGAAGAATGCTTTTTAAAACATAATCAGACCATCAGAATAATTTTTCTTTTGCCCAGTGTTAAAATAACTCTAAATTAAAAACCATGCTTGTACAATAAATAAATAAACTTTTTTGAAGCATATTTCAAAAAAAAACATCAAATTGTCGGAGTCTACCGTTTCAACACAAAACAGAACTATTTAAATTTCAAAAAAGCTTGTGAAAATTTCCAGTATTTATTTAATTTTATTACTTTGCTTTTTTTCCTTTGAGAAAATTTCCTAGTTGAATTTGTTATATGAAGCTGGTTAAGGGTATTATAAAGTTTTAACGAAAGTAAAGTTTTGTTTAAACTTTACAAACTTTATATCATTAAGAAAGCGTATTTGTGTTAATTAGTGTGTTACACAACTTATAATGTGTGTTCGCTTAAATAAAGCCGCAATCATTTAAAGGAAAAATATAATTAAATTCCTATGCTTTTATTTATTTTGTCTCATTAGTTAAATGAAAGAGATAAATAAATTATAAAATTTTCGATTGTGGGTTTTTTTCATGTCAGAACATATTGTTTTTGGGGTGAGATTTCTGGCGTCAACAAAAATCCGTAGGCGAAAAATAAAAATCTATTTAACTTACACAAGCATCTAAAAAAAATCAGCTTTTAATAACGCATTGCCTTCGCATTTACAAAAGCTCTGATTTTAAAAAAATAAGTTAATGACTGCAGCAAATAAAACCTAGAAAATATCATTTTGATTGTATTAAATGAAATAAAGAGGAAATGGCATATTTTTTTAAACAATCAATGGGAAACATTTTTTTTGGATCGTTTGCAATACTAAAGTGATTCATTCAATGAAGCCATTAAAATGAACAAAAATATAATTTGACTCGCCCGAGCACGTGGTGCTTGACCGTTCAAGAAATGATGTTCTGACATGATATATAAAAAAATATGCATAGCAGATTTCATTTTAATCTTTGGGGGTTTTTTTTTTCGCTTTAGTATATAGTAAATCCCAGAATCTGGTAACAAGCGTTATTTTTCACATTATTACATTTAAATGCATAATTCCATAATTTAATAGATACACAAAATCATAGTATAATCTATACTACTATCATAAGTGTGAAAGTTAGGACGGATGGATGATGTTAGTCAATCATGATAGAACAGCTGAACGAAATTGGATGATATTTCGCACAGAGATAGATTTTAGTCTACAAAAGAATATAGGCTTATATTTATTCCGGCTAATTGAGTGGTTAGTTTTTCATTAACTAAAAACCAATTTAACCGCTCAAAATCTTCAGTTCCCCACCACTAAATGAGTAAGACTTGTTTTTCCCAACGCTAATGAGGTTAGTCTTAACATGTTTTGAATCAATTATTTCAAACGATTCTGTTTAATTTATTAGTGTGTGTTGCATTAAAAATCAAACGTTATTATTTAATCGATCTTTCTGATTCAATCTGAAGTTTTTGAATAAAAATAAAGGTACTTTTCTGTTACCCAGGTGCAAGAGAAAAATCGCCAAAAAACTTAGTGGAATTCTACATTATTTGACGATTTTTCGCTTGAGCCAGGGTAACGGAAAAGTGCCAAAATAAGCATAATAAAGGAAATTAAAATTTTATCTTCCGTTTTACCCCAACTGGCGTAGAAAATTCACAGATTTGCGTTGCCTCGTTAATCAGTTATGAACGAATCTCAAATGAGGAAATTTTATAACTAGTTATGCAACAGGAAGTTATTGAATAATTTTGTTTTTACCGAATGATAAATAATCCTAATACATTATCACATTTTTTGAAATTAATTTTTGATTAGTTTTTTTTTTCAACGTTTAGAATCATGGGCCTAAAAGATTATTTTAATTAACTGATAAATAAGCACGATATTTTGGTTTTCCTTGCATTAAATTTATTGAAAATACTAAAAATATATTTTTTGCATAGTATTTCTTTTTTGCTTTTTTCTCTATTTAATACTTTATTGTTTTTAGTATTTAATAAGTTCACAGTAAGTAAGATTAATTAAGTTCAATAATTACATTAAGTAATTAAAACTAGTTTCTAAAATGTAAATCATATAATTTTATATGATTTTATATACTTTTAATATAAAACATTTAAAAACCAGAGACACTTTTTTAATCGCCCTGAGCACCATTTTATGCATGTATATATGCAATTAACAATTTACAAAACACAATAAATTGGATTAATTATTTATTAAGGTATGCCTCATCTAATAAATAATTAATCCAAACTCGACGATTAAATGTTTTTTGTGTTTTGTAGCACATCTGCACCACATTTTTTCTTCTTCCACAGAACTTAAAATAGCTCCATTTCGGAATACCTACGTTTTCATTTATAAATGTCTTATCAAATTATTTATAAATAATCGCTAATAACGCATGTATACATGCAATTAAATTTACGATGTATTTATCTTTATTGATAGATAAACTGAGCACAGTTGAGCAGTTTATAATTATTTATGAAACATTCGTTTTTAGAAACCAAAATGGAAAGGAATTCAAATGATTTAAAATGAAAAATAAACTTTCACATCAGTAGAAAAATCTCTTAAACATAATTGTTGATACCTCAATTTTATAAAGCAATCTACATAAATTGAGAAACTGCGTGTAATCTTTACTTATAATAAAGCACAATGTGAGTGTGTCTGTTGGCGATGTACAGGCCAGACCGTTCGACCTACAGCTACCAAATTTGTTATATGTATACCTTGGATGCCGGGAATGTGCACCTCAGAGCCCTTTTTTTGAATTTCTAATTAAAATTTTAATTAATTAAAAAATAAGCTAAATTTTGACGTTTTTTTGCTATAACTTCCGAAAATACTGCAGCACAAAATTGATTTTTGCATCAAGTTAAAGCACAAAAAATTAGCTTTTCAATGATACTAATGTTTTTACCTACGAATTAAAACTCTATTTTTAATGAATTTTTAAACATTTAATTTAATCATATTTTTCAAAAATTTATTTCGCAAAAAAAATAATAACAATAATAAAATTTTATCTTCTCGAGGATCTTAAAAAAAATCAGCTTTTAATAAAATGTTGCCATCACATTTTCAGAAGTTATGATTTAAAAAAAAGTTAATTAATACCAAAATTAAAACAGAAAAATACAATTTTCATCACGTGATTATATGAAATGAATTGAATAGGAAATGTGATATTTTTTAAACAATAAATGCAATTGAAAATCGTTTGCGATATCAAATTTAATAATTCAATTAAAGAATTAAAATAAATAAAAATACAAAATAAAAATATATTACAAAACTGCGACAGTTAAAACTGAAAAAGAATTTTTAGAAAAGCACCAAACGATAATCTTCTGAGTGCGAGATTAATTATTTAAAAGCAAGAAATCTTAAACGAACTTTTGAAATGACGTCATTTCAAAGAAACGAAGAACAAAAAGCAATGTGAAGAAGATATTTTGTGCAAATAAAAGAATTCACCTTCGTGATTGTAATTTTTCTCCGCATTTTAATGAATCATGCGAAATTCTTTCAAACAAACATACTTAATAATTAACAATGCAAAATTTGTAAAAGCATATAAAACTATTTTTACCCGCATATTTCAGAGACATCAAAATTTTCTACCAAAACAATATCGTGTTCTCTCACGAGAAAAAATAAATCAAATCTATAAGACCAAAGGAATTTAAACCATAATTTTTTGAAATATATTTATAAACCTAAAAAAATGTTATTATCGAAAGCATTTATATACATCTAAAAATAAAATTAAAAACTGAATATTTCATTGAATCTGTGGAATGTTTGCTGAAAAATACCTTGAGATTTTATAAATTATAAAAAAAAATATAACGTTTCAATTTCTGTATTGAACATAAATATTCAATGTCGGACTATTCTGCTTTCAGTTCTTAGTTTTATTTAAAGACATGCTTAGATTGAGTAAAGAGGTCGTTGTATTAATTGAAGTTTCAACAATTTCAATTTAATTTAAAAGTGAATTTTACGTGCACTGATAGAAAATCAGAGAGAGATGCGGACTTCAAAGATAGGACTGTTTAAGGCCTACATAATAGTGTAAGTGAGTTATATGACTATCGAAATTTGAAGCTTAAAAATATTTTGCTGAAAAATTTATTATGAAACCAAGTTATATATAAAAAATGATTTAACAATTTAGTCGGCATTAATATTGGCGAACCGACTGGTCGCCAAAGGCGGCTAGTGAATAATAAATTAATTATATACAATGAGTATCAATTCTTGCATTATTTAATGAGTATTACTAATAACTGTATAATTCTTTCTAATCTAGAGAGAAAACAAAAAGTAACGGATGTAAAGAAAACATTCCTCATATTTAGATACGTTAAAGGTCATTGGAAATAATTAATAAGTAAACAGTCGGAAATAGTTACCAGATATGTTGTATTTATCAAACAGTAATGCAGCCAATTAAAGCCAAGGACTTCATCCATAATAACATTTTAACATTTGATAAAATTGTAATCACATTTTGTTTCCTGTGAGAGGTTCACTTTGGATTTTAAGCCAAGCGTTGAGTTCACACAGAAGTCAGATCTTTTGACACTGATCGTTGTTGGCATCTTTTTCTCAACAAATAAGAACTAAATAACAAACAAGTTTTATCTTGTTTTAAATCTTAAATTTTGGAGATTTTAGAGAGGAAATTATAATAATGAAGGTTTTAATTCTCTTTGTGGTGATTGCAACTGTCTCTGCATTTGAAAGTAAGTATAGCATCTATCATAATTTTTTAATAATTATATGAAAGAATTATTGCTTTATAAATTGAATTGAACATTGTTTTTCTTTTTATTATTAATCATTTTTAAAGCATATTTAAATGAATTTCCCCGAGTATATGGCGATCAGCACTCGTTAAATCTGTTCGTGGTTGCAAAGTCCACCGTGTCGAGAGTAATGCCACTGGGGATACTGTGTCAATGGTGATCGTTCTCTGTTCCAGGTTTAAATCACGTTCTGAGATGAGTGCATGAATATGCATGAATGAAGTCCACCCCCCAAAAAGGGTCGTGGCGTGTGTGTAGCTAAGTTGTACTCTTGGCTCTAGATGGCGCTATTTGTAAAACAAGAGACAGCGGGGGCTTGTCCAAGGTAAGTGCCATAAGTAATAACAACAACAAATGAATTTCCAATCTCATAAAATGTGATGGATTTTTTAAATAGCATTTTAATTGATATCAATAATTATAAATCAATATATTAAATCTCAAACAAGAGTAGTTAATTAGGGTACAACTAGAATTAGCACAGGGGGGATTGGTCTCCTGAAAATTTTCTCTCTTAGGGCTTTCTCAGAAAACGCCTACCATGGAACATGATCTAAAATATCAACAAAATATTTACCTTTGGCGTGAATTTAGCAATTTTACTGAATCTTGTGTGTGATTCTTGACAAGGTTTTGCAATTAATCTGTAGCAAGTGTTTAATATTATCAAAAATTGTAATTGTTTTTAGGCGCATTAGCAAAATTTAACACAGAATTGCTATATAGTTGGAAAATTCCACACCAAATTTGATATATTTGTATTTGGGATTTTGAGTTATCGTGCTTGCATGTTTCTGAAAGTACAGACTGACAGACAGTCAACGTCTTATTGAATATGGTATTTAAGGGGTGCTTACGCTATAGATGTTAAATCTATCTATCTAATTTCATGCATCCATTATCCTTCGTTTTGCAGTTATCGCGTTAACGTATATTCGAACAGTTAAATAGACAGGCATAGGGACATTATCTAAAAATATATTATTGGACCTCAGGAAGGACTGTGTCTCATTTTATGAAGATTATTTCACTAAAAATCATCAAATGTAAGTCAACGAGTGAAATAAATCTTTCATTCCTATTCCCTCTGCAAAAAAAGATCGCTTTTTCTTTCACAAATGTAAGTAACAGTTTTTACTGAAAAAGGCATATGCTCTCACTTTATTGCTATAAACATTTTAAACTGTAAATTTTATGAAAAAAAAATCTTTTTATTACTAATGTAAAAATATTTTTTATGTTAGAAAATAATTTTTTATTATTTGGTAATACATTTTAATGTTGCATCACATTTTTTAATACTAACCTAATTTTGACATTACTTTGTTTCTAGCATTTAATTTTTTAATAGCGAAGATATTTCACACAAATAATAAGTTTTTATAATTCTGAGAATTAGATCGTTGATATAATGTAATAGCATCAAATTAACTCCTAATAACATATATTTCAGAATATATTTAACTTAGACATTTCATTTCTTTAATTACCGAATTCTTAAGGCCACCAGGGAGCTTTAAAACGACTTTTTGCAATTTTTACCTTAGCAATTTGAAATTTCACAGGCATTAAGATTAACACTGGAGGAGATGACACACAAAATGTTAAAGCATTATGTTAATTTATTTATTAGTTAGGGGGTTAATATAATATTTAATAACGATAAATAGCGCCAATGAAATATGTTTCAAACGCTCTAAATTTGTTCGAAAACACTCCCACTTTTTGTATCACTTACTCTAATCCTTTTGAAACAAAAGTTGAAATTAATCTTGAAGTGTGAGGGGTACGAAATATCAAAATTAACAATGTAATAACTCAAAACTACTATTTTTTTTTAAAAGTTCAAGTATATATATATATATATATATATATATATATATATATATATATATATATATATATACACAGAGAGAGAGGGGGGATAGAGACTAATAGTCTCTATCCGTCTCTACATAAGTCCCGGGATTTAAATTAGTTAATGGCATAGATTAATTAAAATAAATGACTTAAAAATAATAATGTTCACGCATTATAACTTAAAATTCACGATCGAAGATTTCATTTTTTAAATTAATTTTTCTTCTAATTTGCTTTGATGTTTATTATTATTATAATTTCACTTTAAAAGCAAAAGCCTGAGACATTTTTCAGCAATCACTCAATCAGAAAATCTCTGTTAACATTTTTTAAATCAATTAACATATCAAGACAATTTTTAGATACATGCACATACTAAAATCGCACTTTTTATACCTATTTTCTAGCTTCTAATCACTGTCCAGCCAACAAAACTATCGGCTATTTTGGGGATTGTCCGGAATCCTGCCTCTCTCTCATACAGCCGCCGGAATCCTGCACGCTGAGTTTGAATTATGGGTGCATGTGTAGTGACGGTTACGTTCTGCTTCGGGACAAAGAATTCTCCTCCAACTGCATTAAACCGGAAGACTGTCCGACTAATCCAGGTAATTTTGTACCGTAACAAATATCCATTTTCATATTTAACACTTCAGATCATTGACACATATTTAGGAAAATAAATGATCGATATCATTATGCTATTAACCTCTAAGACAACTAGATTATAGTCGGGATACGTTTTTTAACATTCTGAGCCTTTTATGAAATTAAACTCGTTGGGTTTTTTTCTTTATCAAAGTAAATGTTGCATGAATTTTACATATAATTTTTTTCGCACAGATTATTCAAAAGGTTCTATAGTGGGTATTCGGTTCACAACAATTCATTATTTCGTTAGCATATATTATAAATGATGCATAAAGTGGCATTCAGCCCTACTAATGTCAAAAAATTATTCGAATTTTTCATCTATAGGTGGCGTTATCTTTATATCAGTGACGAATTTTTGAAATTTTTTTTATTAAAAAATGTTTTTAAATAAATAAAATAAATATTTCATTTGAGTATATTTAGTCACATTAAAATAACTGAAAATACCTCGTGTATCCAAAACTTTGATAAGCTACAAAGAGCTGTAAAGTCCAAGGCACAAAATTGTTTTGTGCACTTTGACCCACACATCTGTGACTCGTTTGAAAGTGAACAACTTTACTGTTGCTTTTCATGAAAATTTATTTCATTAAATTGACAACAATGCATCTACCACTCATCGTGAATGTTTGATATGAAGCAATGTCTTATCATGGCATTCAGTGCACAATTCCTATTTGAAGATAAGACGATTCGATATTTTTCCTGTATAAGAATGAAAACAAATGGACAGTTCCGGTGTTGAAGATACTGTTCCTACCAACTGAAAAATTTCTGCTCATTTCAAAATGTGTTCGGGAACTTCTACAAACGGGCTCAATCTTTCAAAGTTTGAATTTATAACTATGCGACAGAAAGCAGTTTGGCATTTGTGTCTACAACGTTGAAACGAACTGACTTTTATGTTGATTGTTTAAATAATTTCATCTTTATTTTGCAATAAATCACTTGAAAAACGTTATTATCATGCAAAGTGATAATAATTACGCATTTTTATTTACAAAAGAATGATAAGGAGAAAATAATTTTAAATCTTGTTATTTTTACAGTTACAAGTTGTCTTAGATTAAATAAAATTTCCAAAAATTTCGAGATAAGCGGTAACAGCCGATAAATTTCGAAAAAATATTTTTGGTGTAAAGATTTTTTTAAAATTCTGAGTGCTTTTATATACATTCATATCCATAAATTAAAGATAATACCAGTTTAGCACAAAAGAAAAGAGTTAGATGCAAAACAAATATGAATTTTTTGTAAAGCTTATTTATTAAACAAAAGGTAAAGTGCTATATGTTTGAAATGCTTAAAAAAAATTGCGTATATTTGCTCCCTGGAGAAAATAACAAAAATCACCTACTTACAAAAACCAATATTAGATGTTGGTATAACGGCTAATACATAGTAAGTATCCCAGACGATGCAATACAATTCTGTGTAACCTTTTAGACATGCTGAATTTCAAATTATTGACCTTGGGAATATTACACTACTCATCAAGCAATGATCTCCAAAGTTTTTGCAGGCATGCGAGAGGGTGTTAAAGGGTTACAACTCGTCGGCAATGCATGCCCCACACATGATCTACTCGATTCAATTACGGTAAGAATACTGGCCAATCCAAACGGGTCCCTCAATCGGATTTCGGAGAGAAATTGAGCATGCAGGTCAGTTCTGGAACCCAGAATAATTCCTCCCCAAACGAGCAATCCTGCACAACCATAACGGTGCCGTTCAATGATGTCCTCCTGGTGATAATGGTTATCTGACCCTCTCTATAAGAAAGCCCGGCGAGTATCAGATTGCACGCTAAACCTGGACTCCCCGGAAAAGATCACGCAAGTCCTCTGTTGCAATGATCACAACGCATACCCTCACCTCCACCGACGAATAGCACTAAGTAGAACACATCTGACAGGCCTACGAGCATAATGATTAATCTGCCCTAATCGTCTGTACACGGTTTGCCATGAAACTGTCATCCCAGTAGCTGAAGAGAGCTGACGAGATAGTTCTGAGGCTGTGCTCTGTCTACTTCTTTTGGAAGTAACTGCCAAATACCGGTTTTCATTCGGCGTTGTGAGTCGGGACGATCTGTGCTGTAACGGTTACTCACACTACCATAATCTTGGAATCATTGCCAAAGCCTGAGGATGACACTCTGGACGATTCCAATTTTCTCGAATACTTCCAAATGGGTACACCTTCATTCCAGACGTCCGAAAATTCTACCACGTAAAAAATTATCCAAATCCTTCCTTTGTCCCCCTAATTATGCAATTATTGCACTGAAAGACTTATAAAGCGCTTGCGAACAATTTTACTTCTTTGCTTGTATTCCTTATATATCACTCTGTTACACTCTTGTTATTGTGGCGTACTGTCGTATTATCTGAGGGCTTCCTGCAATTTGCATATGATTTTTGAGCATGTTTGTTGTCATTATACGGGGGATATATTCATTTTACAGTTCGATTTCCGCGTGTCCCTGAGTTATCCTTAATTAATGGGCATGAATGTATATTATAATCTGACAGTTACATTATATAATAGAGTAGTTATAGTTAAGAAATGACACATACATTAAAAATATTAACTTTTTTTCAAAAATTGTTACAATTTACACACGTGCACCTGTTTGAAACTGTGTTAACATTTTTAATTTCTCCTTTGAATGTATTCAAAGAAAAGGTACTGAATACATTAAAAATTCAACTTTGAAATGTTCGTGACATCACCACATTTCACATATCATTTTAGACATTTTATCGCAAATACTGCTTATTTGCGAAATCTTTATGCTAGAGAGATGAAATTTGGTGTATGATGTTAATACAAAATTTGTGAATTCCTGTCAAATTCTGCCCAAAATATATTTGGAAGAAATTCACAAACTATTTACCCGTCCTAGTGTAAAAATGAATGACAAATTTTTAATGTAAATTGGTCAGCAGGCTTATGTCTTTTGATTTGCACATTGGCATTCAAGTAAACATAAAAACAAAAGAACCAGGCTAAATATAAATTTTTATGTTACTATATTTCTAAAACTGTAATTCTATATCTAAGTACTGGTAAACTTTATGGCTTTGATCTAGGTCCACATTTTTTATGTGAGGAATTCAAATTTTCATAAAGATTAATTTCTATATTAATTTTTTATTGTAATTTCTCACTTATTCATATAATTTACATATCTAAATGACAAATTCATTAGTATTTCACAAAACATACAACATACCTTCAATTGTATCTCCTGTGTTGAATGCATTGTTATTCTATATAATACGAATCCATTATTTATACCTGGAAAAAGAATTAGTTAATTTTCTTTCTTAATATAAAATATAATTTTTATAATAAATTAATATTAATTACACTAATACTATAATATAGTAATACTAATTTTTTGCATCAATTTTTTTACAGAGTGAAACTTTTCAAGCGAAAACATTTAAAAAAAGAGAAGAGAAAGTTCCAATGGGTGTAGAACTCTATGTTTCCGCTACGAATTCTTATATGTATTAATTGCCGTAATTCTTATTGTGTCAGATTAAAAGAATAGTCTTAGAATAATGCCGGGTTTACCCTTGGTCAGTTACAAAACTTCAAATAGGCAACACCTGCTTAGAAGGGCTGAAAAGTACTCTGCAAAGTACGATGCAACTAATAGTCCCGACGGAACAACTACAAGCCGCAGTAATTGTATTTTTTTTCTTACAAGCGCACGTGTTTGTAGAATTTGGCTGGTTTTTTGGCGTGAAAAAGATGTATCACTTAGTATGAATTATTTCCGCCATTTTTCGCTGTTTGTTCTTTCTAATTAGAATTTGAGTGTATGCGAGTTTTCATTTCATTTGCCATTTATTTTCTATATTTTTCAAATTTAAGTATGTTGATATTTCTTTTTATTTTACCAAGTTTCCTTGTGCAACTATCTATACTTTTAATACGATACGCAGAGAAAAAAGAAAGATTCAAGAACGCCAAAATGACAATTGATAGCCAAGCACGAATGCCTGAATCTTTCTATTGAAGTTGTGGTAAACACAAATCAATCCTTCTACGCATGTGCAACCTACTTGGCGTCTAATAATTAACCGAGTATAAACAGTCAGATTTTTCCGAAATTAAATGACCGTTTTTTAGCAAATAAAGCTATATTGTTTCTATATGTATTAATTTTTACTATTTTTTATGAATTATTAAAAACTAGACACTTTTGACTGGTTCGTTAAGATTAAAGCTGTCTAAAATTTTCAATTATATATTTGATTTTCAACTTGGTCTATTGATACATCTCCAAAATATTTTTAAGCTTTAGAATTTGATAGTTATATGCAACAATGCTATAGAAGCTTATATTCTGTTCATTGTTCTATGTATTTCTCCCTTTTTATGTAAACTTTTAAAATCTCCCTCTTAAAATGTGAGCTTAAAATTGGAACAAAATGTGATAAACTTAAAAAATAAAAAAATGAAACCAAACATATTGAATAAAACTTTTTTGTACTGAAATCAAACAAATATTTTTTTTAAATATAGATACAGGAAATCGAATAATATATATACAACATCTCAAAGAATTATTTAATAAAAACATTCTTTGATTTTTCATAAAAACATCAGTTTTCTATTTCACTTTCAAAACATTTAAATGCGGCAAATAATATTTTATTTCATTTTAGACAAAAAATGTACTTTTGGAAAATAATTAGGGAGACAATATATTTATGCATAACCTTTTATTATGTAAATCCTATTCAGTAAAATAATCTTAACAACCTAATATTCCATTCTTCTGGCAGAATTATAAAGTTCTGAATATCATTATTTCAAGACAATCAATAGTTTCATTATTTAAAGCCAATCATATTCTGGGCGCTGATTGGCTGAATTTTTTCAAGACGGTCGACGTGGAAGCGTGAAACTGTACATTTTTATAGAATAACGGTATTCAAATTTTCCTAACTGAAGTAATTTTAGTCACAAAAGTTCGAAGCTTTTATATTTAAAATATTAGTGTCTCAAGAATATTTTATTAAATACGACTTGCAGAATTAATTATCTTAATAAAATTACTGAAAATGTAATTCATCAAAGTGTTCATTTATTTAAACTACGAAAACAATTTATTTCAATTGGAAACTATTTCCATTAAGTTTTTTTAAGAATTAGCTGTTAAGACCTAATTAGAGTATATTTCCTGCATATATTGAACTATATTTACCTTAAACAAAACTGAATTAAGGAACTAATTAAAACTATCACATATAACTACTTCTAAATTTAAATTTAAGAAAATATCGCATTTATATTTTTTTCATTTCATACAGAAACAAGCTAAAAATTACATATTTTCTATGTTTAATTTCTAGTGAACGCTACTTTAATCTTTTAATTGGAGCTTTTGTAAACACGGTGGCACCACACTGATATAAACTAATTTTTTTTTCTTGCAAATATATTTCCGTGAAGGTCAAATTTTATTTTTCGGGGAAAAGTGTTGTTTGAAAATATGCTAAAAATCTTCGTTGGATATATGTTTTAAAAATATTTTTTTTAACTTTATTAAAATAGAAACTTAATTTACAGATTGAGACATTAGCATTATTGAGATGATAATTTTTGAACTTTATGCTCTTGTAATGTTCTTGGATAGCTTTGAAAGTTATCACAGAAAATCGCCAAAATTTTGTTTAATTTTAAATTAATTAAAATTCTAATGAGAAATTTTTAAAAAATTACTCTGAAGGGTTTAACAAATTAACTTAAAACAGTTTTAATTATTTACACTCATTGTCTTGTTTATGCAGTTGGAATTCTGTAAATCGAAGAATAGGTTAGTGAATTTTTTATTCTTGATCTAAAAAAATAATTAAATATTTGTAATTTATAATATATTTGTATTGTAAGTAATAGCGATTTAATGAAAAAGTTTATTACTTGGTATTAAAAAAATGTAACTTTGGTCAGATGATTTCACAAATCCCTTGATGCCAAACAATAGTGAAAACTGATCCATAATTATTTTTTAAACATTTTTCTTGTTTCTAAAAATGGTTTTAAGAAGTTGCAGTGAAGAATTTTTGTTGTTGATGGAGAAATGGAAAATGCTTAATTAAATAGATAAGAAATAAAACTTGTCACAGAAAAATAGCCTTGCTTGAATGGCAGTATGTTACTAATTTTAATGGTTTTAATCTAATTGACTTGCTCTATCACCATTTTATTTTCGAATACATTTATCGATGCTCAATTTTCCAATTCAGGAGATTTTTACCGATTCTCTAAAGCAAACAATAATCATTTGGATACCTAAACAACGTTTTCGAAAATAGAAAGTAACAAATTACAATTTAATGATAATAGAAGTTCATTTTAGATTATAATATATTTTACCTTCAATTTATCAATGATTACATAATAGCTATACTTCATTATGATGAGTACTTACTTCAGAAGATGCAATAGCTCCGTCTTGCATTTTACATTTCCAACCATATACAATAACCCCTCTGCTATTCAACTTACTCTTAAATCGTTAAAATAAAAAATGCGTCCATTTAATTTCAATCAATCAATTAGTCAATCGAATATAAACAAATCAATTATATGCGAGTTCGGGTATGCTAAATAATACGATTTAGTATTGATTCCAATACACGTATGAATAAATAGAGGGGGGAAGAAATCTTTGCTAACTGAGCCTACCCAAAAAGATGCAAACTCGTGAACAGAACAGCGAGAAAGAATTTAACTCCCAAAATTATATAAAAACAAACATTCTCTACCAAGAAACAAACCTAGAACAATTATTCAGCTTCAAGACAATAATCTATTAATAAATACTACATCTTAATACAAGAATTTTTAAAACAGGATAAAAGGAATTTAAACCTTTTTCATAAATCTCCACCTCACGGAGAAGAAATTCAATTGCAAATCATGGCCTGGAATAGTATAAAAAATATCTTAGTAAAACTTAAAGCTAAAGTATTAATATTAATTGTATTGTTTGGCGAATAGTCGTAATTATTGTTTTGATTTTAATCTTTGTCAATAACCTTCTTAAAAGGTCCAGGATAGTGTGGTTAGGAAGGCGTTGGATTCGCACCCCTTGGGCTGCGAGTTCCAACACGCCAGTCGAGAACTCTCCGAGTGTGTGGTGGCTGGTGCTCGTTAAATCTGCCGTGGTCACAAAGTCCTTCATGTCATGAGTAATACCACTAGGGGTACTGGTTTAGAGGTGATCGTTCTTTATTTCAGATTTAAATTAAATATTGTGATGTATGTGGATGAATGAATGAAATGCATGGATGAAGTCCACCCCTTAAAAAGGGTTGCGCCTTAGTTGGCGCTAGTCTTGACCCTAATTGGCGCAACTGAAAAACAAGAGACGCAGAATAGACTTAAATAGGTGATAGATCTGACTTGAAAAGTGCCTTAATAATAACAACAACGCCTTTCTAATTCATCAAGTGATTGACGAGATAATGAGGTTATTACTGCAAAAAATCAAGTAGCCATAATTGTCGCCTCCTCTACCCGAAGGAGTTGAATCAACAAGAACAAAAATGTCAAGGTTTCTGATGGTAGATTCTTCAAATATAACTACCAAATACAAAATATATCAATACATATACAAATTCTGAAATATAAAATCAGATACGATATATCATGTATCTGATTAATAATTAGAAGCATGGAGCTTCCTCTTTCCAAATGATAATACTAAAAAAAACTATCAAATGTGCAAATGCAGATTAAAATTTTATTTTTTTTACGTCGCAATATGGCAGAGTCTCTCTGCTTTAGATTCTTTTCAGTTCCTTTCTGCACGGGATATAAATATTCCCTGTCAAAGTATTTCAAATGCGATCTTTTCAGTTCCTTCATACTCACAGCATATAATTTGTTATTCGATTCTTACCCCCACGGAACCAGAAGAATCTACATTTTGTTGTGAAAAAAAAGGATTGCATTCAAGAAATCGATATGCATGGGGATTCTTGAATATGCCTCATCCACAAGTTCTTTCCAAAGAAATTCTTTTTTTAAAAAATCGAATAGTTCTTCTCCTTCTTTTTTCTTTATTTTTAGCTACATAAAGTATCCATTTTGTGCTCTTTTTTTTTCTTTCTAGAATTGTGGTGATATGTATGAGCCGATTTCCACAATTTAAAAAAAATGAGCCTAAAAAGATTACAAGGAAAAAAAATCCCTAAGTTTATGCATTTTCTAAACTCATTTTAATGCTTTCAAATGTTAATGTCTGTGAAGAGAATGTCTCAGTTGAAGTTTTTATCTTCATTCGTAGAAAGAAAAAAAAAGAATTCTTTCCGCTCGTGACAAGTTCTTTTTCCTTCCTTTTTTTTACTTGAATTTAATTAATTTTTTATGACAAAGATGTGTTGATGATGATTTTCCTTGAACAGTTCCGGCATTAAGATGTGGGACGTAAAAACAATTAATATTCACATCACATTGTTCTTTGAAAATATCATTTCAATAGAGTAAATATGTCATTTCAGCACTTTTTTTTCAATTTCTTATTTAATGAATAAGACAATTCCTTTGTTCTTTTGTTTTCGGAAAAAAAGCCATTTTTATGAGGTTCCTCGGAATGTATTTGTATTCATTTTTTTCAGAAGAAAGTGGAATTTTTATTATTTAACTGCAATCTAAATTTTAAAAATACTTTAATTTCAATTATTGAATTATTCCATTATTGAAATATTATCTACTTTTGTATACGAAAATATGCAAGCAGCTTATATGCAAAATATAAAAGTCATTTGTTTATTAATTCAGTATTCATCACTCCTTATAATTTTTTCACTTTCATTTGCTTAATATACATATGGAAGAAAACATTTTATGATATTTTTGTTAATGAAATTTAGAAAGTTTTAATTAAATCTACGTTTGAAAAATCAGAACTGTGACAATTATAAAGCAAATAATTATCGATTAAAAATAGTTTCAGAGTATATAACTAGTTACAGAGCACTCTGACTATAGAGTAATTGCACTTGTACCGAATGAAGGTCGGAATACGAACCTGCGACGCTAGGGCCAGTAGCCGAGTAATATGACCATTACACAAAAGTCGACTTCGGTATCATAAATGTTATCTGGCTGATGAAGGTAGCTCCACAGTACTCCTTCACCAGTGAGGCGGCGGAGGGACGAACGAATTTTATTGCGCCAAGCGTTATGGCGTGTTGCTGCTTGCTTGAGTCAAGTGAGTCTGATGACTATTTTGCTTTGATTGATTGATTGCATCTAGTGTATCTGAGGACTTTGCTTTTGCTTGCTTGCTTCAAGTGTGTCTGACGACTTTGCTTTGCTTGCTTACGTCAAGTGGGGTTGACGGCTTTGTTTGCTTGCGTCAAGTGAGTTTGACGACTTTGTTTGTTTTTGCTGCGGGAAGATGGCGCCACGACTGTTGCAGGAGGTTGGTTGCGTTGCCAAAATCACCAATGTACCGATTGAAGGTCACGCCACGAACCTGCGACGCTAGGGCCAGTAGCCGAGTAATATGACCGTAATGCAAAAGTCGACTTCGGTATCGTGGATGTTATCTGGCTTATGAAGCTACAGACACATTACCTCCCCACCAGTGAGTCGGCGGAGGGACGAACGATTTTTATTGCACCGAGCGTTATGGCGAGTTGCTGCTTGCTTGCGTCAAGAGAGTCTGGTGACTTTTTTGCTTTGATTGCTTGCTTGCGTCAAGTGTGTCTGACGACTTTTACTTTGCTTGCGTCAAGTGT
>JAOUZG010044158.1:354083-370564 GCA_026289955.1 Argiope argentata | reverse complement strand
GGAAAGTTTATAATTTTAATATATATTTTTATTTATATTTTTATAGAGAGTTCCATTCAAATTGATAAAGTCCTCTTAAGTTCTTTAAATTCGAAACGATGTTGCGTATTGCAGAGGAAGTAAAATGTATTATAATAAAGTGATTATCTTGAATTTACATAGACAGGTTCTTAAGTCTCTAGTGAAGCAAATAACTCAAAAGAAGTAGAAATGTGCCAAAATATTCAGTAAGAAATATGCACGTTCTGCAGTAATAAGAGCACAGAAAAATATTTAATGGAATTGTCTATAAAACTTTTAAAAATACTATCTATTAAAATTATAAACTTTCCAGAACTCCAAATCAATGTAATCAATGCCATGAGCTGAAAGAGTGAAAAAATCCTTTATCTTTTTTAACTCAGGCAGCAATATATTTCCAATTACAAAGTTTCATTAAATAAGGCAGATGATCGTGTGAAAACACTCTCTATTCTGTAAGTAGTAAAAAGTTTAAAAATTAATATTTTTTATTCGGTTCCCACTGTTTAAACGTGCTGGGAAAATGTTTCTCTAACATTCATGTCTTCTGTTAAAAAGTGTCAGGGGTCGATGTGCAAAGTATACAAAGACATGTCTGTTTTAAAAGTTAAGGAAAGCTTAGCTAAAATTTAAATGAAAAATTTATCACATCCAAATTTCGCTATTAGCATTCATTACATTCAAATTTCAGAAAATGAACAGTTAAGATATACTTCTGAAATAATGAAATACTGAAAAAAAATCCTACAATTATGTGTGTAACATTTAGCTTTTCAATAGAATGACGTATTTCAGTTCCACAAAAAAATTTCTGTAACGTTGACGATTTATACTGAATATAATCGTAAGCTGATACAGTTGCTGAAAAATATAAATTTCCTTTTCCGAAATGTCAGGATTTTTTTAGTAGAGTAAGGTTTTTCTTATGAAAAATAGTATATTATTCTTTAATAATGAATCTAAAATGCATTACGAGATTCATAACCACAAATCAATGAGGCCGAGAAAAAAAGAAATCTGGGTCTAGCCATTAGCATAAAATGTATAAATTCAGCTATCGAAATGAACTTATTTTCTTCTAAAATACATAATATAACGCCATCCTGTTCCCCCGGTGCCTATAACACTGTTATCTAACCAGTTGGATGAGCACAAGATGGGAGTAAGAGAAGGAAAAAAAAAGAATGAAAAAAAGGGGAAATTCTGCTCTTTTGAGGGACTTTTTAAGTTATAATTTTAGTTGGTTATCACGAGGGGAATTCTTGTCTCACCTATTGTAGGTCTTGGGGAGGTCTTGGTATATTTATGAATATGGTATACTATGGAGTGGATTTTGCCGCGTGAAAGGGTATTTGAAGCAACTCTCCTGCACCATTCTTCTTCGAGACTTCTTTCTGGCTTTCTCATGTGCCATGAGAGAGTGAGAAGGCATTCTGTGGCATAGTGAAATGGATATCCTATCTCCCCACATTTTAATATACTTGAAAAATTTTAAAAAAATTAAAAACAAAATTAATTAATATTAAATATAAAAAAGAAAGTTTAAAAATAAAATATAAAGCATGTTATATTAAATATAGTCTTTTAAATACATATTCCGATCCATAAATATGTAATTAAGACACAGATTGTGATATTTTTCCATTTGTTATTTATTAAAAGTTGTTTGTTATTTATTTGTTATTATTGTAATTGTTATTTATTAAAAGTGATTTTTAAAAATGCCTTTAAAAATTTGAAAAGGAAAAATAAAAATTTAGGTAAAAGAAATGGTTAAAAAATATTTTTTTACCGTAATTTGTTTTGTTTGGGGTTTTCTGCGGTAAGAATCATGACGTTGAATATACTGCGCCAAGCAATGGTTGACATGATATCATTTTAAAGCAGTCAATGAAAGGAAAATGAGGAGAAGCGAAAATGTGCCCAAGATTCAAATAAAAGGATAAATATTTATGGACTTTAAAAATACAAAGAGTTGGACATGAGGTACTTTACCAAGCAAGGAATATAATGGAGTGCAAGATTTTTTTAAAGAACTGCAACCGCTGGGCACTGAAAGTTGGACATTCTGACAAAATATGCTGTACAGACATTTGAAAATGACACCACGAACACAATGGTGGTTGTTCACCTAGCAGCAAATAAATATGGGCGTATCTCGTGTGTCCGATGAGTAAACGAGTTAAGGTAGTTTCTGATTTTCTGTTCTCTAATGAGGGCCAAGGTTGCACATGGGATTGGTCTTTTTTTATCATGTCAGAACATGATATTGTTTTAGGAATGAGATTGTGTTGCTTCGACAAAAACCCATAAACGAAAAATAAAGAAATCCTTAGGCGAAAATAAAAATTTTACTATCCGCACGAGCATTTCAAAAAATCAGCTTTTAATAACGCGTTACCATTACATTTACAAAAACTCTGATTTTAAAAAAAAGTTAATTACTACAGCAAATAAAACCTAGAAAGATGTCATTTTGAGCACGTGATTATATGAAATGAAATAAATAGAAAATGTGATATTTTTTAAATCAGTAAATGCGATACAAAGTTTTTTTTGGATCGTTTGCAATACTAAAGTGACCCATTCAATGAATAAAAATATGATTTAACTTTCACTAGCTCGTGGTGCTTGGCCATTCAAGAAATGATGTTCTGACATGATACATTGAAATATGCATAGATTTAATTTTATCTTTTTTTAACCATAAGGACATATCGGATTAATGAAATCAAATGTTCATTTATGAACTTTCGGATTCTTTAAGTCTATAAATATCATATATTTTCCTAAACAGTAAAATATCTTTTGATCTTTAAGATAAAAATTGAAAATTGATTGTTCATAACACAAATTGCTCTTATTAGTTATACAGATGTCACAAATATAAACATGTTTTCTCCATTTTTAATTTCTTTTATACAAAGTATTCAAAGGAAAACTATTGTAAGGGTTAAAAAAAATTCGAATTCCTGATTTTGACGAATCTTCACATTTTGACCATTCTACTTTCTGGAAGAAATATATTTGGCTGTTTATCTATCTATCTGCCTGCCTGCCTGTGACCCCTATAAGCTAAACTTGTGAAATTTTATGGGCTTTTTTTATTCAAACTCATGGATTTCTATCAAATTAGGAAAGGAATTTAATCAATCGGAATCCATTTGAACGGATGCCGATTTCAAGTGATAACTATAAGTAAAAAACATAAGGAACTAGATAGATAAGTCAGACTCTCCAACCCACCCAAAGGCACACGGATAAAAGAACTGAAAGCCGCAGCGGCAACACTAGCAGGAACTGTGGTTGAGTCCTAAAGACCACCATCGTGCATACCAACGTCAATGGGATGAGCCAGATCCTCCCCCTATTTGTGTACCCTCCAGGGTGGCGAAATCCAACCACCAAGCAGGAAGCATTTCATCCACTTTACGAGGGGCCCCTATGAGAGATTCAATTGATGTGTAAATCCGTATAAATTCTTAAGCTAAATCTGTCGACGAGGATAACGGTCTGTTAATTTAAAAACTAAATACGATACCTCTGAAACCCATCAAAGATAAATGAGATTTAGTATACAATTCAAGAATTTAAATAGCAAATTTTTTTTCGCACTTTGAAGGAATTCTATCCAAGGATTAACCGCCTATCTGTGAATATAAAAACAATTGCTCAAAAATTCGAGGAATGAATAAATGGAATTTTATACTTAGTTTTAGAATCTATTATGTCGTCTTTTATTCAGGTTTGAACTCAATTAAACAGCATAAACTCTAAATCTAACTAATAAATGGAATTTTATACGTAGTTTTTGAATCTATCATGTTGACTATTATTTAGGTTTGAATTCAATTAAACAGTATGAATTCTAAATCTAACTAATCAATGGAATTTTATGCATATTTTAGAATCTATTCTGTTCTTTTTTATTAAGGTTTGAATTCAATTAAGCAGTATGAACTCTCTAATACTAGCTAATCTGATCATTCAACTCAACAGCTTGAATAAAGGAAAATCGGCATGTAATCATGTCACTACAAATGGAATTTTGTATCAAATAATAATTCGAATCCATCAAAAATACATCCAAGAAAAATTTTCTTTATGTTACACATGCAAGAAGCAATATTGTGTAAAATACTGAAAATAAAAATCTAAACACCACAGTCCTCATTTTTATAAGAAGAGAGAAGATAATAATTTTATTAGATAATATATGATACATTTTCTAGGAAACCAATCTCTCTGGCTCTTTATTTATGTTCTCTTCCAGAAATCTTTTAGCTCTCTTTTGAGTATATATTATAAAATGTATTCAAAGGCATTTTTCTAACCCATATGTTTGAAAATAGAGCAAATGTTCGCTCATCAAAAATTCAGTTCTTTTAAAACGTACCCTATGCATCTTCTTATCGCAAGCAAATACCAATTGAAAAGAATAATGAATGCAAGCATTCATTTTAATTTCTGAAACCAAATCTTTCTCTGTATTCGGTAGGTTTAAAATCCCAATTTATTCATTCGACTGTTTTCGTAGGGATCGGTAGATCTTTCGTTGGAATTCATCTAAATATGCACCATCACTAAAGAATTCTACAGTAAAACATCTACAGTCTCTCTCTTAGCAGATGTAGAATGTAAAGGAATTTCTTTTCAGAAATTTCCAAACTCTGAATATTTCCCTAAGAGAATAGAATGTAGTTAAGCAATAAGGTATCATCTACTGATTTATGGATTTCGGTTGCATTATTTATCTAAAACTCCTTCTAACTGTGCTTACTTGTCTAAACAAAAGGAAGATATCTTGAACAGACTGCACGCAATGGAGGAAAAACAAATGAGCACAAAAGCATTTTGTGACATCTATTGATAATTTATTGTTCAACACCTATTATACGGCGTTATTCAAACCGTTCTCGAAATCTCACTAGTCATTCATTTAGGAAACATGCTTCAGTGTTGTATAACTGTTAAGAATTTATTTGATTATTTAATAATTCTTTTATGGATTCGTATTAAGAATCCATATTATTGTTTCACTGTCCGTTTATTCTTATAGAAAAAAAGAGAATGTTCACAGTATTTTTATTTGATTTTTGATGGATTTTCGAGTTAATAAACCTGTGTCTTGGCCCTAAACTTGGTGATTTTTAGGCGACTCTATATAAAAAAGAAGATTCTCAAAAATGCAAGATTTATGGTCATATATCTCTAAAGCTCTTCCTGAACATTTTAAGAGTTCGTATAAACTCAAAAGTGTAAAGTGAGTAAGACGAATGAGTTATCTATTCAGAATATTGATCACAGAGCAAGCTATCTGATTAATTGCAGTTAGAGGTTTTCCATGGGGACTTTTTCATGTATATTGTCGATTTTTGTGGGATTTTTTTGTGTACATTTTGGTTGCATTTTGAAATTTCTTGGGGAATAAAGATGCTTAATTGTTTCTTATGGAACTCGTTGGTTTTCTCATCGTAGCTTAATGGCTTTATTTATAAACAAGAAGGAGCAACTCTGGGTTCTTTTTCTTCCTACCTTATACACATTGAAAATTTCAACAAGAAATAAGGCCTCCAGAATTTTCTAGAATTATTACTGTCTATTATTTCTTTACGATAACAAAAAGAACAGAGACTTTGATCCATCGGATTGCAACATAGATACTAGGAAGACAAATCTACAATTACAAAAGAATTATTAGAAAACACGGTACAAAGACTACAATTATTTCTTAGTATTCATCCAATTATGAAAGAAAAGTTGCTATTGATAAGTTAGTCAGCGGCAATCCTTTTTTAGAAACATTTGTGCATGTTCCCTATTTATTGCGTTCTCCTTCTCCCCCCATCCTTAAGCATAAAGCTGAGAATACTGACAATGCTTTTAGAAAAACAAGAGATCGAAATTTTACCTACAGAGCTCTCATTAGAGCATTCCGTGCTTTATAGTATATGGTGGAGAAAATCAGATGTCAGGTGCTTTTCTCTCTCAACAGATTAAAAACAAAATTTGTAGAAAAACGGTAACTTTAGTAATGATATCGCATATCAAATTTCGTTTGTCTAAATCTTTGTTTGTTTGTTTTTTCAGTTATTCCCATTAGCATACAAGCGAACGCACACACAAACAGACAGTCAACTCCTTGATGATTTTTAGCTCAAACTCTGATAAGAATTTACATAATAGAAGTTAATTCTGAGCGCTAAATATTATAGATCTAGCTCTTTTCCTGTCATAGTTATCGTGCTCCTTTACACAAAAAGAGCCAGATAAGCAGATTTTCTGTCAATGCATTTCAAAAAGCATTTGAAAAACATCTGAAAATTTAGTGTAAAGTACTCTAAAACGAAATATCATCAGTCAATCTCAAACAACTTACGGATTTATCACATTCTCAAATTGATAGAACGACAGACAGACATAATTAAAACAATATATATTTTTCAGACTCGGGAAAAGTCTGAAACGTGGAGATTCGTCAAAATTTGAAATTTAAATTTTTGATTGTTACAATATTTTTTATATGATGACGAAGATCATCCCTTGTCCACTTTACAACGGATAGAAGGGGTGCAGTAGCTTCTGAGTGTATGGACCACTGAGCACCCGAGGACAGAAGTCTGACTTTTATCTCATATGAGGAGGACACACACACAAACACACTCGCTTAAACAATCCCTTTTCACAGAGGGACACATTCACACAATTCACGAATAGTGCACAGAAGAACAAACATACCTTAACCGGGTCTCGAACTCGAAATGCCCAGATCACGAGTAAAGACGCGCTTCCTCTGTTCCAGGACACCGGCTGCTTTTTATACATTGCACACATATAAGGTAATAATAAATTACTGATTCACAGCTTATAATAATAAACAGGTTTTGAGTGCAAAGTTATTCAAATCAATTTTATGGGAAAAATATGTATTACTGCCCTACAAACAGCGATCGGATGGTATTTGTATTGCATGCGGAAGAATACTTAAAGTTTTATTGGCGTAACATTATTTAATCTTTTGAATTTCTTTTAGATATGAAAAAAGCAACACTAATGAGGTAATCCAAAACCATTCTCCATCTTCTATCCTTTCTGAAATAGAAGCAAAGGAAATATGAACACAGAGTCCCAGAAACTTTCGATAACCACATGAATATTTCAAATGAATGTGGTTATCCAGATATGGGGCTTTAATACCAAGTTCTTAATCTTATTTACATAGTATTATTTTGTTTTTGACGTCAAATTTATGCACAGCAATTGGTCATATAGACGAATAGAACCCTGTAAACGGAAAAATCTAATATCAGATTTTATTCACCTACCCTTCTGCATAAGTTGTCCAATTTTTTAAAAAAATTGTTGATAAAGGGTGTTCCAAAATTAAAACAAGATTTGAGTTTGTCACCATTAGTAAATCAAAGCGTTCGCTATCTTTTTAGAAAAATCTTTTGATAGTTGATTTACAGTTTAGGGTTAGTAAAAATGGAGCGTTACACAATAGAACAATTGTTAACGCAAGATTTGAATTTGCTGAAATTCGAGGAGTAAAGTGTTGGCAACCTTATTACAAAACATGTGACAGCTGATAGTTTTTTTAGTAAAAATGGAGCGTTACACTATAGAACAAGTGTTAACGCAAGACTTGAATTTGTCACAATTTGAGGAGTAAAGTGTTGGCAACGCTGTAACAAAACATTTGTCAACTGATAGTTTTAAGTGAGTAAAAATAGAACGTTACACGATAGAATAGCGTGTTAACAGATTTCAATTTGCCACAATTCATGGAGTAAAATGCAGGCAGACAAATAAAAAAATTTGGTGGGTGATAGTTTAGGATTAGTAAAGAAGGAGCTCCACAAGTTAAAACAAAGTGTTAACGCAAAATTTAAATCAAATAAAAAAATTAGTTTTTTTTACCTTCCAATTTTTACATTTTTATAACAATAATTAAGTACAAAGGATAGAGTATGCATGGAATAACATATGGAGAAACGTACGCGCTCTTTAGTCTAAGTTTTACCTTACAAACTTTCCTTTTAAAAAAAAATCAGAATTTTGTAGACTTAGCAATGAATCATTTGTTCAATATTGTTCCTCCTTCAATTCCGAGTTATAATGGACTTGTGAGCCCATAAACACTCGTGACTTTAAATAACCTCATAAAAAATCCAGAAGTGTTAAATCGCGCTATTTATATGGCCAGTTCTCACATTTTTTTAACTGTGGCCGCCAGACTGTCTTTATTTTTGAAATATTGTTTAACAATGAAAAGACGTTGTTCTATCGTTTGATCCATTATTACTAACCCTAAACGATCAACTCTCAAATGTTTTTAAAAGGGTTACCAAATGTTTACTACACGAACGGTGACAAATTCAAACATTTATTTAATTTTTGAATACTCTAAATAACGCATACAAGACCTCATTTGCTCTGTGTATAGAGGTTTAGAGTTATTGAGCTCCCAAAAATACATAATTTGAAAATTATTTTCTCGTACGAGGTTTCTAACTCGCGAATATTCTTTGAAATGTCAAGGTCGAATATTTTTAATCAATTACAATACTTTTTTTAAAAAAATTTATTTAATCTTATATCAAATAAGCTCCAGATTCATTAATTTTAAAAATACAAAATTAAGCAAGAAGAAATAATTATATCTCATAATTTCCAGTTTTTTTACAACGTCGTCTAAGTACCAAGTAATGCCTAAGCTGGTTTCAAGTATATAATATTTTTATTACGAAAAAAAATTTATGTGAGAAAGAATAATCCTGATTAAAATTTCTGCATCACTAATATTTTAATTTATATATCGACACTAAACAAAAAAATACTTCAGCTCCGATGGGCTCCCCTCATTTGGGCTTATTTAAAGTGAAAGTTAATACAGCTTAAAAAATAATTATATAAACATAGTTAATCCGAATACGCTAAGAAATAATGATACCAGTTTTAATTAGAAAATGAAGAAAAAAATTTTTCGGAATATTTTATTTTTCAAGATAAACATAAAGAAAATAAGAATTTCTCACTAATTGCTGTATATTTTTTAACTCGTTTTAGTGAGAGACAAATATATTAACAGATTAATTTATACAAATGTATTAACAAATAATTATATTATAATAACAATAAATAATTATATTATAATAACAATATTTTTTTTCAAAACGGGACTATAGATAGAAGTAGAAAAACAATCTGAATTAAATAAAACTGAAAATAAGTAAACATTTGCTTATAAAAACAAGCAGAGGCGCCCTCTTTCGACTTTTTAGAATACTACCATTACATGAGGCATTTTGTGTTTGGCTTCATCGCATGTTGAGACAAAGTCAAAAGATATTTTGAATCTATTTCAACTGACCGATTCTATTCAAAATTTGACATAAATATACAGCTTTCGCGTCATAACAACAAACTTGCATACATAAATCATATTACTTCATAGTCAACTCTTTGATGGATTTTGGAAACATATCATTCTAAAGATAAAAACAATATCCCAATGTCATTCATTTAGATTTTGCATTTTTGAGTTATATTGTTCTTATGGACATTGGTGCAGTATTATTAGTTATACAAAAAAATCCCTGCTTTTAAGTCATATTTAAAGAATTAATTAATCAATACCAGCATGGCGATGCCTGCAGCATAACATCCAAGAGAAAAAATTAGCTTTTTACTTAAGTCTAGCCTTGGAACGCGGTGTGAAGGTATCGGGTCATGTAGGGTTTCATGTTCGGAACCCGACTGAATCGTCGTGTAAGGGGATCTGTTCCATGTTAAATCCGTCAGGGTCAAACATCCTCTGGCTGGTGTGTTGTGGTGCGGAGAGAGGGGTAACAGATCAGATATCGTTCTCATCATCTGACTTCGGTTCAAAATTACTAGGCCCATCTCAAAATAACTCTAGTGTTGCTTTACGGGACATTAACATAACTGAAACATATTTAAACTAACTAAGCCTTCATCCACCCGATATGACATGGGCATGTAACGCAACATCAAACAAACATAAAAATATATTTAGAAAAGAACAAAAATAGCTGCAAAGCAATTTTTTGTAGCACACATCCAGAAATATTTAGACCGTTAAAAAGGTAAAAATAGATATGTTCGTATACGAAACAATTCACTAAAAACATACAATAGAGAATCTGTTTTAAAATTTTTAAATATGCAAATAAGTCATTGCACCCACTTTTCCACAATTGTTTATCAACTCTGTAATAATCTAATATGAAAAGAAAATTCAACTTGCTGTATTATATTTCTTTGTAAACTACAGGTTGTCCAAAAAGTTCCCGTACTGATGATTTGAAAATTTGTTTTACAAAAACAATAGGTTCAAAAAGAATTATTTTTATGCTAATGATAAAAAGCATTTTTAACATAACTAAGGAAAAAAATACTGAACTTGCATTTATAATAAATGTTCAAAATGTCCACCCCTTTCTTGGAAACAAAGCTGAACTCGGTTGCGCATGTTTTTCGAAACGCGTTTTAACATGCTAGGAGTGATTTCTTGTATCCTTTGGGTAATTGCGATTTTCAAATCATCTATTGTTTGAGGATCACCTTCATAAATTTTGTCCTTTAAATATCCCCACAGAAAAAAAGTCCGGGATGGTCAAATCAGGGGATCGAGGTGGCCAAAGATGTTTTGAGATAATTCGATCGCCGAAAAAAGCTTCAAGCATGTCCATAGTTTCATTACTCGTATGACAAAATTGAATATACTTGATAAAAAAAATCATGGACGATGATTTTTTTAAATTTGGAGTACGGGAACTTTTTGGACACCCGGTATATTGAATGTTTTTCATCCTGTTACCAATACAAAAAGATTTTCTTTGACTGTATTTTTAAAAAGTGCCACATAAACGTTGTAAATGAGGAAACATTATTCGCTTAAGTCAATTTCAGCATTAAATAAAGGAAACGTTTGTCCTTTATTTAATGTTATTTAACGTTGTTAAACGTTTGTCCTTTATTAATGTCATCAAATGAAGCCTAAGTGGAAAGTGAGCACCTTTAAAGGAAAACGGTAAATCTGTTGGTATGAGAGGGACTGATTCTGAAGCACCAGAGCCAGCTAAAAGAGCTGACTCAATAATGAACTTTTTATTTGTGATCAAGAGCCATTACACACTTTTAGAGGATTTAAATGACATAGTAGTATAATAATAGGAAAACCAACTTTAAACTTTAGTTTGTGTGGAGGAAGACCAGATCTGATGGATAAAGAGAATTTAAAAATTCAATTAGATAATTCACAGCCTCTTCATTATTAAATTAATAATATCAATATAGATGATAAAATTGTTCTTTTTTTTAAACCAAGTAAGAAAATTATTGCGGAGCTGTGCAATACCGGGATAAACCTTAGCAATGAACTCCAGAAGACTTTTAACAGAAACATAGAAATTATTTATAATGTAGATTTTTCCATTAGTCATCTCCCCCATAGGGGTTCTTGAAAATGAAGATGAGATGATCATGATATTTTGGTTGGATCGCGTCACCCAGCAATTTACATTAATAGCAGGAATTAAACATTCCCGTAGGGAAGTACTTCCCTAATGGCCCTTAGGACGGCACCACATTTCCCACCAGTATTACTATTGCGGTGGTCCGGTCAATCAGTTTTATGGCCGTGTTCCTACTGGCGATTCGGAGAGTCTGGTATGGCTCCCCGTCAATCATCAACATTTCACCATTCCCAACTTTAAGAAATAAATTGGCAATAAAGGGTATAATCTTCGAAAGACAAAAAGCACAGATGCTGCTGTTTTACGTATGCATGAATAGTAGCAGAAAAATGATTAAATGATAGTCATAAAACTCCTTTTGTTATTTTGATGACTTTTAGGAACCGGAGTACTTTTCCAAATTTTCATTCGATATTAACTGTATCACTTTCTATAAATTTGATGAGAACTTATGAGGAAGAAAAAGGAACTTGACTTTCATCCCATGACCCCTAGAGTTTTGAAAGTGATGTGTTTTAGTCTTTTATCTCTGCACGGCCTCGCTTATTTTTTCATATATTTCAATATTTTTTTATTCCTTGAATGTACATTATTTTTACATATACATTCTGAGTTGGTATTGCACTTGTGCGTGTTTTATTTTTTGACCCTTTTTTAACCGTTTACTTTTTTATTCTTGTACGATTTAGAATTTCGTAATTTTTTTTTATTCTGTTCTGTCCCTTTTTTATTTTAGTTTCAACTTCTTCGTGGCTTGTGTTTCTTTTTAGTTTTTGATTAATGCACTCTTTTAATTGAGCGAATCTAGGAAGTGGGCTTACTTCAAGTAAATAAATTTAAAATCCTTAGAACAAAATCAGTGGTTAAGAATATTTAGAAATCCCAGACCATAAGTATATATATATATATATATAAATAAACATTAAACTATATATTTCAGAACAATAAACCTTTCTGCTAGCTATAAACTAAAATGAACAGAAATTTGCTTGGATAAACTTACAGCTGAAGGAACTCTTTATTATAAAAAAACAATTGAAAATTCTTTTTTCAACGCGTATGGACTAAATAAGAATAATATATCATTTGATAAGCCAGTCTACGGTTTCTTCTTATGCTGCGCAAGCCATGGAGCATAAAAATCAAAAATAACTGCACATATTATTTCCTTTGACAACATTCCTTTTTTAAATCGATTCAAAATTTATGGTGAAAGATAAGATAAAGAGAATGTTAACGAACATGAGAATCAAACTAAAACAAAAGCGAAATAAAGAATGAGTAATGCAAAATATCGTAATAAATAATTATATTCATTTCAAACAAAGGAACTAAACTAAAGTAAATGAGCTTTTCCCGTTTTTATTTATAATTTGGCTCATTTCTCCTTTTTATTTTTAAACTTGTATCAAGTTATTCTGATTCCGTTTCAATTTATGATAATTTCTAGGTTTTATATCCCTACAGTTTTAGTTTTCCGAATCAGTTATTTTGAAGATTAATTATCAATAAGATAGTTTAATTTTAATTTTTTTCTTTCGTGGATAAGTTGTATAGAGAAAGTATTGGAATCGTCAAAAACTTCGAACACAAGAATTTGTCTGATTTGACAATTTTGACTTTTTTCCCCAGGTTTTAGACCTCCTTGAGTTAAAAAAAGGCTTTTTGAATTTTTTTGAAAAGATCCGTTTGTATATATCTCTGTCTGTGGCAAAATATCTCATAATGCTTTGATATTCGGTCTTTATGCCAAATTTGTGGTTTTTGATCAAATTTCGGATAAATTTCACTCTGAGTAAATTTGCATGCCCGGTTATTTGAATACAATATCAAGAAAACGAAAGTCGAATAGATAAAATTCGATACGTAGAATTAACATCGATAATTTAGATAGTTGTAAAAGTTTATACCAAATCCAACTAGGGATTGGCCGTCTCTTGGGCTGTACTATAAATATGCTGTGTTGAAACCCTTCATAAACCGGATAACATCCTCCGTGCACAAGCAATTACTTTTAGATAGTCACTATGTTACTCGGTTACGAGTTCAGTTTTGTCGGTTCGCACGCTCAATCTCATCCACAAAAGTGATTCGCCGTCTTGAATAAGCAACCTTCATACTTTTGCACCCTCCACCGGTAGCAAAAGTCGTCAGGCGCATTAGAAACAACAGCTAACATTACACCAACAACCTATAAACGCTCGCCATATGCTTGGCGCAAGAGCATCGTTCGTCTCCCCACTGACTCACTGGTGGGAGAGAATGTGGTCAAAACCTTCATAAGTCAAATAACATCCTCCGTAAGCAAGTAATTACTTTTAATTGGGGGTATGTTACTCGATTATGAACCCTGATGTTTCGAGTGTGGTCCTAACCTACTTATTCTCCATAATATAAACGCGGCAACTCGAATAAGCAATATTTTAAACGCAATACGCAAATGATCAAATTTTTGTTTCATGTGGTTTCGTTTTGATTTTCGAATACTATTAAATGCATGCCAAAGATTAACCACTAAATAACTCTCCATTGTCACTCGACAGATTTAATCAAAAAGCTAAATTCAGGCCAAAGGTTAATATTTCGTTACTATCATACACCAATTCCATTCAATGCATTATCTGGGACAACATCTTTATTAAAGAATATGTGAGAAATATTTAGGGAGATCACTCTCACTGGTTTAATTTATTGCTAAATATTTTGGCATTTTGAAAATTTCCTTAATGTTCAGTTTTTGTCTTCACTTTGTACATTTTAATATTTGAGAGGTAACATAATCTTGATTCACAATGACTATAATATGAATGTTATATGAATAATCGTTTATTTTTAAATCATTTCTAAGACTAAAACAGGGTTAGTTCTAACACAACCAATACAAAAATTGGATTTCATAAAAGACTATTCGTGGGAAAACTCTAAACTCTTTTCCTTTCAATTAATTAATTAAAAACATTTTGGAAGGAAATCAATGGGCACAAAATGCGGTGAAAACCGTTGGCCATCCATTACGGAATAACGTGGAACTGTTTGCACAAGAGAATCTTCGCCATCTTCTTTACATACCCAATCATACTAAGTGATCATCTAATAGGTTTCGCACAGAAAAAAATATTCCTTTGGCAATTAAATCAAATAAACACTGTCTTATCCTGATAAATTTCTCGGAAATGAAAGATCTTTTTTACAACAATATACATTTTGTTTGCATTGTCAGAAATTGTAATTCCAAAGGCAAATATTTGCATCTGTTTTTATGTTTTTGTTTGTTGATACTCACAGTAAATATTGACGTGCTCGTATAAAGAAAAATGCTTAAAGATAATTACTTTCTTCTTGAATAAACCGTGAATTTCGTTATTTGTAGTTCATAAAAGAAATGTATTTAGGATGCATTTTCATAATGTTATGTACTTATCGGTTGTTGCTGTAGATATCTCTTGAGAGGTTTCGTCAGTGTTATACTACAATCGAATTTTTGAATCAGATTTCTTCATATTTTTATTTTATAATTTCGTAATTAAAATTCGTTTATTAAAATTTTAACATGTTTTAGTGCACAGATTATAGTTCTTTAGATACATGAACTGATCTAATCTACAAACTTATTTTGTTTCTTAATATGCAAATAGAAAAATTTATTTTTGTTCATTTTGAAGAAAAAAATAATTACTATTATTGGTTGATGTAGATAGATCACATTAAAATGTAAAACAAATTGTAGTTTTTTTCTATCAATTGATTTGCAAACAGGTAAAAAAAAAATTTAGTTACAGCTTTAAAGTTTTAAAAGAAAACTTCTACCTGAACTTGTGAAAGAAAATTTGTGTGTGTAATCTGCAGCGTTTGGACAAATTTATTGACCTTAAACAATGAAATTTTTAATAAAGGAGTTGTAATTCTTCTAATCCGGGGTCCAAATTTAAAAATTTATGGTTGAATTATTTTATATTTAATATTTGGGCTATAGTTGACTTTTCCCCGAAATTTCTATTTCTAATACGCTTTTTTAATGAATGTGAGAAAGAAAGCAGTAAGATAAATAAGAACTTTCTAATAATAAAGAAATTACATTCTAAAAAAGTAAGTTTATGATCCAATTTTAAAATTTTTCGAAAACAGAACTGACAGTTTTTTTTAGGAATAATACAGAAAATCCCATGCTAAAAATTTTCATTGTTTTATATTTCTGATTTTCTAAAAATTCGTTTTCAAACATTTTTCCCTTATTGTAATAGAAACAAAGACCACCCTGTTTGGCCAAGAAGGTTCTCGTCTCAGCCCACCCATGGAGATATGAAAGGCTCGAAGATTTAAGCTGAAAGTGAGTTGATTTGAATGGTTTTCGTCGATTGAATTGAGCCGGAATCGAAGCTGTAGAAGACGAGAAACGAGCCTTTGAGAGGAGAGCGTAGCAACGGCGAAATGCCAACGTTGCGTTTATTTCAAGTGAGTGTTGAACTGCTGTGTGCCAAATCGTGTTGTCTACTGAGGAAGCAGGGACGTATAGTGCGTGGTGTAGTTAGAGTGTAGTGGTGCGTCGGTAGCTAAAGAGAGGAGACGGTGGTAAGTTTCAGCCGTCAGGAGGAGCCGTCGAGTGAAGCTACGAGGAACCAATCTGATGATGGATTCTGTCCGTGTTTTGAGAGCTGTGGATGATTACTACTTGTGGGCTACTGTCTGCTGTGTGGTAACCTGTGTTCGTCTCGGCTGTACGTATCTGTCCTCTATGTATTCGTGTCGTCTTTGCGTTATTGCCTTCGTTTGTAAATAAACGACATTGCTGTTGTTTTTAACTGAAACCTCTTGATTGTGTGTCACATCACAACATACGCCCACCGCTATAAAAGTGAATCTCGTAGATTTAGTAACAATATTGTGTTTACAGGCAGAGAGAAAAAACACAGAAATGTGTGTGTGTGTGTGTGTGTGTGTGTGTGTGTGTGTGTGTGTGTG
>JAOUZG010044158.1:333884-354073 GCA_026289955.1 Argiope argentata | reverse complement strand
GTGTGTGTGTGTGTGTGTGTGTGTGTGTGTGTGTGTGTGTCCGTTTCAGAGAGATCTGAAGCGGGAAGATTTATCGAAGTATCGAATTCAATCTTTACTTCATCTTGTACTTGGCATAGACAAAATATAGTAAAATATTTGAATTTAATATTTATGTATTCTGATCACTTTATTTGATACTTATTTGAGTTCGAAAGCCTCATTTCCGTAAAATAGAAGAAATGCAACGAATTCCACCCATAATCACTTTGAGGGCCGGCTTGCTGGCTCAGAGGTAGCGCGTCTGCCTCGTGTTCTGGAGGTCCCGGGTTCGAGTCCCGGTTCGGGCATGGTTGTCCCTTTGTGTGCTATCTGTGAGATGAGTGAATGTGCCCCCCTGTAAAAAGGGGCTGTGCAAGCGAATGTGTGTGTGTTTCATCTTCATATGAGCTAGAAGTCAGACTTCTGCCCTCGGGTGCTCAGGGGTTCATACCCTCAGAAGCTACTGCACCCCTATTTCCGCGGAAAAAAGCCGACGACATCATCATCACTTTGAGCAGATGGTTGAAATTTCGGATACGATTTTTGAACAAAATTTGCAAATTGTGAGTAAAATCTGTTCAGAGAAAGTCCGTCTGAAGTTTGAATATAAGTTACTTCAATATTTACGGAACTAAGAGAGCTAGATAGATGACATTTAATGCATAGATTTAACATCTATAGCGTAGACAACTGTAAGATTATGAGTCTAAACCAACAGTGGGTTGACCATCTCAACTTTCAGAAACATGTAATTGAAGCGAAATAAATCCCAGCAAATTAAAAATATTAAATCTAATATGGGATTTTCTGACTTCAAGTGGCACGACAGATTCAGCAATAATGCTCAATTCCCTCAAACGTTAATATTTCGTAAATGTTGCACATTAGTTCCATGCAAGGCACTTTTGGGTATGACAAGTTTATTACAAAATGTGCGAGAAAATTTTTGGGTGACTACTTCAGCTAGTTTATTCTGTTAACTACACTTTCTTTCCATATAAGCGAAAATAAAAAGAGAGAGTTGGTACTTCAAACTCAGATGATTTTTTTCAAGACTTCACATGAGATGAGTCGAGTACGGAATAAAATAGAAGTTTAACTAAACATGCCGGTGAATTTTTGCTCCTGAAATAAGTATGAGTAAAAATCCAGAGATTGAGGAAATGACAAGATTTGAATATTGTCTTCATCATTCAAAATTACGAGACCAGTTCCAAATTAACTCCTTCATGCTTTTAAAATGGGAAGTTAATTTCTTCTTTAAAACTAAATTAAACTTAACTGTAAATTTAGTTCAGTTATATTAACGTCCCGTTTTAAAAGCAATACTAGGACTATTTTGGGACGAACCTCACAATTTTGAACCGTGGTCAGATGACTATTCGAATATAAATTAGTACGGCAGTTAAAAAAACGAAAAAAATTAGACAAATAAAAATTGGCACACAACGACACACACACATTGGCACACAATAACGATAGTGAAGACATTTGTCAAATTTTGAGTCAAATACAGCAGGCGGTTGGGTGTGTGCTGGGTTTATAAAAACATGTAAACACGTTTACTCAAAAATGGAATGATTTCAATATGAAATTTGATTAGTAATGTTAATTAAATCAAATTACAAATCAGATATAATCTAATTGTTTTGTTTTATTTATCTAATTCTCTTCCTTTTTTTAACTGTCGCACAAATCAGCACATAGATTTAATAGCGATAGTGAAGATATTCGTCAAATTTTAAGTCAAATCCAAAGGGACATTTAACTGTGTGCTGGGTTGTATAAAAACATGTAAATGCGCTTACTCGAAAATGGACTGACTTCAATATGATATTTGATTTGTAATTTTTTCAATAAAAAACTTTTATGTCATATTTTTGTTTCAATCGTTTGGGAATATCAAAGAATATATTCAATTTTCAGATACTATCACCTTAATGCCAATGATTAATCGCAAAAAAATCTTTCCAAAAATCACATGATAGATTCAATAAAAACATTAAAATCAAGCCAAAGATTCTTATTTCTTAACTATTGTACTCCAATATGAAGCAAGGCGTTTTATAGGATAACAACTTTCTTACAGAATATGCTTGAAAATGTTGAAGAGATCACTAGCACTGGTTAAAGTCAATTTTTATAAAATTCATTTCTTCTTTTCACCTTCGATATACTTCTTTTATTATCTTAAATAAGGAAGAGATAAAAGAACACTTACATTTTGGAGGGAAGGTGAGTTTCCGAAATCGTTGAGGACATTCATCCACACGTTCCCTCTGTTCTACAATCTGCGTGATCTTTGGTAAGGGTCTGACCATTTCTTCGCATCTTGTTTTACAGAAGGGCTGCTGTATTCCTTCGCACTGCTTCCATCCTGCATCTTCATCATGCCCATCGTACTTAACCACGGGACCCGTTCCAATCATTTGTTCGGCCTGCAATCTTTCAGTAGTAGGCGCCGCAACTTCTAAGGATGTGCCGTCGCGAGAAAAATGACACTGTTTATCTGAAAAATGACACGAAAATGCGAAAAATTAGTTATTTCTTGACAAATAAAACTTTTTTGTTTAGAAAATAGACATACTAAATCACTTCTGTCTTTAAATCCCTTCTATCTTTTTTTGATAAAAAAATGGCCTAAGGAAATAAATTTTGATCTTACAATACGTTTTGAAATATCAAATGGGTAAAACAATCTTGATCTAATAAACAGAGGGTCAGCAATATGTTTATTGACAAATTATTTACAATACCTTATATTTTTAAACTTGATTTTAGAAATCTGTCAGATAAGCTATCTTGTAAATTATTTTAATGCTATTATTTCTTTTGAATCGATTATTTTTGATTGTGTAAACCGCTAAATCTTTTCTTTTCCTTACTACCTACCTTTTATCTTTTGTTGACAATTATCTTTTATAAATATCGTTTGTAGAATAAACGTTTCTCCGTATTTACAATGACAAGAAACATTAAGTATATGACGCATGTTGCAAAAAAAATTCGATGACATTGGCTTCCGCTATTTCTGCTAATCCTAATGTGGCTCTGATAATCCGTAGACGATATAATTATTTCAACCTTATTTTTAAAATCATATCTGACCCTCCAACCCCTGCGAAGGCCCACGGAATTGACCATAAAACAGAATGAACGGACCGCTGCAACAACAACACTGGTGATAACTCTGCTTGAGTCCTAGAGGTAATCTTCGGCCACGGTACAACCATTCTCTAAGGAAGTACGTCCCGTCATCCATCTTTAATTTTAACCCCCACCTATCTGTGAACCAACCTGGGTAATGAAGTCCAAGCCCCACGGAAGCCTCTCATCATCTTTACGAAGTGTCTCCAGGAAGGAAACTTATCTTTAAATAACACCTTAATTTAAGATAATTGGGATAGAAATATTTCTAGGTCATTATTTGACACTTCCAATTACAAACCATTCTATTGTATTGCTATGAATTTTCAGATGTTTTCATTAGAAATGTTGATTGAATTACTTGCTCAGTACCAAACAGTTGTTGAGAACTGTCGAAGCTTATTTCAACTAGCTGGAGTAGTCTCCCCCAAACGTTCTCGCATGCTCTCCATTAAACTTGCCGTGCGACAGAACGCCTTTCATGACATTGGCATACAATAGCAAAGATATTTCCACTTTTGGTTTGAATTCATCATCTGTTCATAGTATAAAATGAAGTCTCCTGAATGCGTCTGTATGATTGAAAGAGAAGAACACGAGAAAACCGATATTGGAGATATTTGTACCATTTTGAACAGCATTTACTGGGGAAGGTTTTAGTATATTCTATTCATGTCAAATTTTTTAAAAAGGGAATTTTATAAATGAAATTTTAATTGTTTTCCTACTATGATTCGAACATGCGTGAAACAACAATATCTGGGCTTTGCACCTGAAACTGCGTATGCACAAATATCAAAAGTTATGGTATGCATATGAGATAGATTTCTTTATTTACATCTGATTTTAGACAGCGATTCAAAACTCATTCTGCTCCAAAAAAGAAATCCAACCTGAGACGGAATTCATTAAATTTGCTTACTGATCGATAATGATTTGGCAGAAGTTTAAAAAAAACTTTCGGTAAATAACTATCAGAGAGAGAATGCCCATATATAGGGAAGGAGCCTCTTCTGTTGAGCGAAGTATCTCTTTAAATCGAATAGCAGTTGAATTACCGAGACAGAATAAATCTCATGAAGGGTGAAGTGATATTACAGACAATATAGTATTATATAAAAAAATATTCTGAAGCAAGATGAATTTTATTTTCTTATCAGATTATGAAGAGTTAATAAACCAGTATTTGTATACATTTTTTTTAATTTTAAAACAGCTTTTCTTTTGTATATTTTTGGAGAATTTTTTTGTCTATGAACATATCATATTTTCTTTTGGATTCTAAAATGATTTTGATGTGTTTCCACCTTTGGAGGTTTAAGAGCCTGGAGATTGAAATTTTGAGGGCAAACATTTTGACAATTAGAACATTGCCATTTTTCATAGTTTCAAAAAAAAAATCGTCTAGTGGAATTTCAGTGCAAGAACTTCGGCTCGCTTGATAACGATTTATACCATAAAGAGATATGAAGCGCTGGAAGTAAAAACATAGCCAAAGTGTACACAAAGAACAGAAAATTGTAGAAATTCATAAAAAATAGATAGAAAATTGTCAATAAGAAAACAGCAATAGGGATTAAAGTGTCCAACTAGAGAACGCGGATCATGTTGAACTTCTTTAGAAAGATTGATTTCTCGAATGGCCGCATCACCTTTTATAATACTCCAACAAAGGCTGAAATTTTCTGAAAGAATCTTTATATCTCGGCTCCTAATAGAAATAACGCCAACCTTCTTTTAATTTTTCAAACCCTTCATTTTTTAGCCGAATTCGTCAAACTGTATACCATCTCGCCAAAACGGACAACGTTATCAAGGTTAGGGGTGGCATCCGTTAAGAATCACTGTAAAGCTATCTTTTCATTACTGATACTAACATTGCAGAAAAACTGTATTGCACAGTTGCAAAAGTACTTATATTTCGTAGGTGAGAATGTACAAATGCATTAAAACGATGTTGAAAAAGAATGGAAATAATTGTTATACACTTAGCTGCATATTTATAATGACTCAATTGAAATAACATTTAAAATAATTCTCACTTAGTTGCATTAAAAAAAATTCCTTCCCTATCTGTATTAATTTAATTTTTTAAACACTTTTCAATTTGTCCATAAAAATGTTAATAAAGAACATTAAATGTCAAAGAGTTCCCAGATTATTTTAGAAAATCTTTTAAAAGTAACCTTAAGAAAGAAAATTGCGGCGCTGTCTTAAGTTTATTTTCCAAAGACATCCCCTTCAAGGTTAAATATCCTACAAGTTTAAATAGAAGTCGTATCCTAGTTTGATCTGTTTGTCCTGCAATTAGGGAACATTCTTCAAATGACGTCATATAAAAAATCGCCAAATAAATGAGCCATAAGACTTTTAACGCCTCTTACGAAACACGGTTGGGTAAGAGTGTTGTAATTTCTGTTTTTCTGTTACAGATTGAGCTTTGAAAGAACTGAAATCATTTCAAAAGTAGGATTACAGAATATTTGCTGAAGCTATTTTGCTGTCTTGAGAAAATTTTTGATTTAACAGCTTGCAATCATAGCTTATTATTTTAAGATTCTTATTAAATTGCTGTTTATAAATAAAGAATGATTTTTGTGAAATGCTGTCATTGAATGGAATAAATACAATTTTGGTTGTCTGAATGGTTAGCGAATTTGGATTACAATTTAGATTAATTTTGAATTAAATTGACTCTTAGTAATAGGAATAATTAGGGCGGTTGAGGACATATTTATTTGATATCTGATCCTTTGATTTTGTCGCCACTATGACAAAACAAACAATTGAAAAAAAATAGTTTAGCTGCCAACTGTTTGGTAATTGTATTTTTTATTTTTGTCACTGTAGAGTGTTACACCGCTGAATGAATTTTAAAAGAATGAACGCAATAAAAAATGATTATTCATATAAAAATTTAATTAAAATAAGAATATAATTTCTTTTTAAATAAATTTATTAAAATTCCTTGTAATATTATATTGTATAATTATAGTGATAGTAATAACAGAATTTTAGAACAAATTACAAAAAAGCTTTCCTTTCTTTTTTTTTTCTTGTTAATAAACGAATTTTTGAATTTATTATTTTGTTGAAAATCAGCTGCTTTCGAACTCCTGACAAGGTTTTTATTTATATGGCATTTCTTCGTTTTAAAGGAGCAGTAAACATTTAAATAATCAAAAATGGATTAAAATATAGAATTTTCTTTTTATTATTTCATCCCCAAAATATATGTTTAAATTTAACTAAAATAACTCTATAAAATTCATTTTTCATTAGAATGAATGTTTGAAGGCCTTGGAGAAGGAGAATACATTTTAATAACTTTTCTTAAAATGATGTTCCAAAGAGATTTATAAATCTTTGAAAAGTTCCAAACGGCTTAAAGTTTAAGGAAAATTAAATAAAATTGATAATGAAGACTTCATTTAAACAATAAACAAAAAATTTAATCTGCATTTTATGTTTCGAGTTCTAGTTAAAAGAAATTTTGGTTTAGGAAAACTTAAATCTCTTATATAAACTCAGATCTTGTACATGACAATATTGGTCAAAAACTGTTTTAATTGGACTTAAAAACATTCCAGTTTTGTTTTAAACAAACTTATATGCCAGCTTTCTGGCACAGAGGTAACGCGTCTTCCTCGTGTTCTAGGAGTCCCGGATTTGAGTCCCGGTTCAGGCATGGTTGTTCTTCTGTGTGCTATCTGTGAGATGTGTGACTGTTCCCCCCTTTAAAAAGAGGCTCTGCAAGTAAATGTGGTGAGTGTGTAGCTAAGTCGTACTCTTGGTTCCAGTTAGCGTTGCTTCAAAAAAATAGAAGCTTCTTTCGGCTTAAATCTGCTGCTGTATCAGCAGGGGGCTTGTGTCATAAGTAACAACCATGGCAAGTTCCATAAGTAATAACAACAACAAACTTATATATGAAAATAAGGAGAAACAAAAAAATTAAGATTTATGTCGCCTGGAGCATTTTAAAATTATATAACCCTTTTTTTTTTAAAAAAAAGTGTTTTTTCTTTTAAATAATTTTCCAAAAAGGACTAATTTATATTTTATTATTGCCACTTAGAAACCCTATGTGAACATTCATAAGATGCCTAATAGAGTTCACCCTATTCTTCCGCGTTCCTTTTTTGATAATTCTTTTCTTTCGTTGTACTAGAGAAGCTAGAGAAATTTTAAAAATCATATTTAAATTAAAAAGAACTCTTTTGTGAGGTCTGAAGCATAATTAAACCTATTCCATTTGTTTTATTGAAAAAAATGCAGATTTTTTACTTCATTTTGATAAAGCTACTAGATTGCTGCTGTCAAGGAAGTCATAGGAACTCTTTCTGAAATCTGGAGTACCATGCATACCAAGAAAAAGTATTGTAATCGTCAAAACATTCGGAAGCTATAAGTTGTTAAATTTTACATTTCAGACTTCCAACAGTCAAAAAATAAAAAAAAATTTGAATTAGGGCTCTTTGTTTGTAAACTCGAAAACTCAAAAAGAAAATAACTGCAGATATAAAATTTCGTACCCAAAGTTATCATATGAAGTTTAGATCTATATAAATTGTGGTACAATCAATCGAGAGATCAATTATCTGTTTGTATGTTCACGTCATGCTTGTAAACGGGATAACAAAAATGCAATGATTTCTATTGGTATTAATTCTTGCTTCTATATTTATAATTTTATGGCAATGTTTTATTTTAATTGATTGTAAAAAATGTATATTATACTTTCTGACATCTATGTCAGAAATCAATCACCATTGAATTTAATCAATCACACATTATGTCAGAACCAAATGTCTTTGTCACAAAAAATGTCTATTCCAGAACTATGTCACACATTAATGTCAGAAATCAAATCAATTACACATTATATTGAGAAAAAATGACTTATTCCGTTAGCCGGGCGCAAGCAAAAAGTCGAAAAATAATGTAGAATTCTGCCAAATTTCTTTGGCGATTTTACGCTAGTGCACGGTAAAAGTAAAAATACCAAAAAAGTATAGAATCATGTAAAATATCGATATTTAATAATTATTATGTACTAACAGCACGCATTAATACGCAATTGCTTGTTATCCTTATATTTACTATATCACCAAACACACAACTCTCAGTTGAGCAAATAAAAATCGCATACTCGGATTTGTTTGTTTGTTAAATTTTATGCGGGGAATAACATCTTTATTATAAATTGTGCGAGACAAATCCAATATAACTTCTCTGAAAGGTTAAGTTAAAAAAATTCGTTGCAATTGACGATTTGAAATTCTATCGAATCTTTATGATGCATCTACATTAAAAAGACCACCTTTACCGTATCAAAAAAAATCTTTCTTTCAGAATTCAAAGTAAATAGAGCCTTCGGCAAAATTTAGGTGTTTAGAATCCCTAAAAATGAATTCGCCAAAATTTTAATAATATGCTTTTGAATTCTTTCGAAAATTTGAAAATTCTTTCATTGCAACAACATTGATGTTGATAACATTGATATTGCATATTGATAATCTAAGCAACCATCTGGCATTTCTTATATTAGGTATTTGGTTTGTGAAATTAGGTTGGTTGAGGATAGGTTGGTTGAGAGCACGCTTAAATACATTTAAAAAAATTTAACTTTTTTACAAAATATGAAAATTCCACGTGGTTCCATCGCTTAAGTAGTTAAATTAATAGTTGTAATCTACTTATTTTGTACTCATATATAGATTATCGTTACTTATTAATCAACGGTGAAGGATTGGCTATATGTTGGTGAAAATTCAATTTTCTTCTCTTAAATTTTGTGTAAACTGTGTAAATAGATACTTGTTTTATTATGCCGGATTTACACTCGGAGAGTTATAAGATGGCCAGTAGGCAGAGCATGCGTAGAAAGGCTGAAAAATGTTGTTCGATCGATGCAAGTAATTGTCCAAACGGAACAACATGCTGCTGTACTGTCCTTTTTTATTCCTGAGTATGCGTTTGTGGAATTAGGCGATTTTTTTGGCGTGAAAAATTGATAATTTGTTATAGATTGATTCCGGTATCTTTCGCTTTTTTTTACTTTCAGGTGCAAGTGTGTGTGTTTGTGTGTGTGTATGTGTGCGTGCGTGCGTGCGTGTGTGTGTGTGTCATTTCTTTTCTGTAGTTTTCCAAATTTACGTATGTTGACATTTTTTTTCATGTTTTTCTTTGTAAGTATCCGCCATTTTAATGCGATTTGTAGTGAAAAAGAAAAATTCAGAGACACCAAAATGTGAAATAATAGCAAAGCACGGAATGCTTGAATCTATCTTATGAATTGTGGCAGACGTATCAGTCTCTTTCTGCTCATGCGCTGTCTACTTGCCATAAGTGTAAATCAGGCATTATAGTAAGTTACAGGTGTGCTCAAGCGTACCCATAGGTTGATGACTTTTACCTCTTTCACCGTTAATGAATAAGTACCAGATTATTTCATGATCAGGTGTAATCCTAGTATACGGTACTTCTTGATTTGACGAATTTTTACCGAGAAGCCGTGACGTCATTTCTTGCATGGACACTCATTGGCTGGTTGCCTAAACAATGGTTCCTGTTGAGTTGTTCAGATGTTTGGCGACATTTTTCAAAATGGCGCCAAAGGAGCACCGTATACTAGGATTTAACCCATGATCATATTTCATGAGAATACCAGTTCAGCATTATCATTTTTCATGAGAATATTCAGTATTATCATATTTCATGAGAATACCAGTGTAAATGATCTGTAGAATTCAACTCAATTATAATTCTTAAATCGAATATTTTTATCTATATTTATCAAAGCCTCTTCATCTTAATAAGGATGCCAATAGCGCCTTCTCTCTAAAGTCAAAAACCAAAATGACTGACAATAACTGTTTTACAATATTGTTTATTTAATGAACCATCTTGATTGGTGACTTGGCGTTATTGGCATCTTTGACAAGAGTAATGGGTACTCCAATGTAGATTTCAACGTTACCTTGGTTTGGCTCATCCTCATCATGTCTCGAATCAATTCTGTAGAAATGAAGAGTTTTTCCATACTTATTTTCCCACTGTCTTCTCAGTTTGTTTTCTGCGAAGATACGACCTTGTAATATTCGGCGATGGTGATCGTCACAGGGAATCGGGCGTGGATATTCGTACCATTTCTTTTGACGAGGCATCGTTATTTGACAAGCATTTAAACGTTTCAGAGAATCAAACTTCACATATGTAATTTAAATACTATCATCAGAACGAATTAAAAGGAAAAAAACTGAAAGCTGAGATCTGCTGCAGTACAAAGATCAGGCTGGCTTTACCTCTAGTGATTCATGAAATTTTAAAATTTTAAAATAAGGGAAAATTTAAAAGCAGTCTTATGCCAGATTTACACTTGGCAACTAAGTAGGTATAGATCATACGTAAAAATGCTGAAAAATTACAGTTCGGTCGATGTCAACTAATTGTCTAGAAAGGACAATTACATGCCGACTAAATTGAATTTTTTCTTACTGCACGTACGTTTTTAGAATTTGGTTGGTTTTTTGGAGGAAAAAAATATATGACTTATCAGATTAATTCCGACAGCTTTTGCTCTTTCTGATTCAAGATTGCGTTTTTTTTTTTCATTTTAATTGCCATTTCTTTTCTATAGTTTTCAAACTTAGGTATGTTGACATTTTTTTTAATTTTCCTTGTTTCCCTCATTATGATATGTAATGAAAAAGAAATATTCAGGGGCGCCAAAACGCGAATTTATAACCAAGCATAAAATTTCTGAATCCATCTCATGAAATTATGTCAGAATTTAAATTATGAAATTATGACAAACAAAAATCAGTCCCTTTCTAAGCATGCCCTGCCTACTTGCTGTCTTATAACTGCTCGAGTGTAAACCCGTAATTAAATTAGCTGATAAAAAAATTGATGAAATGAAGTTTTTGTTTCCTTGTGACGTAAAAATAATAGTTCTCCCTTCAGACAATTTATCCTTCAGAAGAAAAATATTGAATTTGGAGCATAAAGGAGGCATTAGTACTCCCCCACCAGTGAGTTGGGGGAGAGACGAACGATTTTGATCGCTAAAAGCGTTATGGCGAGCGCGTGAGTTAGTTGATGCGTCGAGTGAGCGACGGCTTTTGTTTGCTGGTAGATGGCGCCACGACATATCAGAAAGTTATGTTATCAAGGTCACCAATGTAGCCAGTGATGGTCGTGGTATGAAACTGTAATGCTATGGCCAGTAGCAGAGTAAACATAACCACTATACCAAACAGTCGACTTCGGTATCGCAGGTATATCCGGCTTATAAAGCTAGCGCCACAAGCTATATTTTAAGAGGAAAAACAATTTTTTCAGGCTAAAATACCCAATTTCTCTCCCTACTTCTTATACAAGTGAAGAAATTTTTGTTAATTGACAAAAAAATGGGTATTCATACGAGTCAATAAATATTTTTAAAGATTTAACTCGTATTCTATTAATTGGCAAGGCTACCTTATTACCGGTCACTTATATTAACCCGCATCGGTTCTTGTGAAATTTTAAAAATTTCGAAAGAAGATCAAATTGTTTATCTCTATCAAGTTTACCTTATATTTAATTTTCAGTGAAACATTATTTCCTCAAATTTTCTTTAAAATGCATGGTGGTGGAAAGCAGACTACTATCATTGAGGTATCTACAGATTTTGTATGAAACACAAATTGGTAAAATCGGACCATTCGCTGAGGCTGGGAATAGCTCATTATTTTTACTTTTTTCAGGAAATATACAGATAGCAGAAACCAATAAGAGGCATTGAATGGTATCATGGAGAAAAAATTTAAATCTTTGAAAACAGAAACGAATTTTTTACTACTGTAAGGAAAAAAAACTTTCAAAACCTCATTTCTTTCCGAAGAATTCATTAATCAAATTAATAGTTCTCGCAGAAATAGTTTTCTTTTTCTCGTCTCTAGAAAGAATCGAGCTAACACATTTAACACGATTACTGAATGAGAATTCGTGCATCTTTTTATTCTTCCTATTTTCGGGTCGTTACATCGACTAAATTGTAATGAATGGGTTTCTGGAAAAGATCGGTTTTTGATTTTGAAGTTATTTCTTGATCTTCCGTTCATTCTAATGAGAATATTCCGGTTTTTCGAAGAAATACGATTAATTCGTGAACTGAATGGTGCTAAATTCTTGGACCTTGTAGTGCTGTAAAAAATGATTAAACAACTCTTAATTTAAATGATGCATAATATCTGAAAGAAAAATAGCAGTGATAACAAAACTGATTTAGCAAATTTATTAGAAAGCAAATAATGCAGATCATACTGATAATTTATAATAAAATTCTAAGAAAATGATAAATTAATTTTCAGAAGAATATAAGTCATTAAAATGTTTTTGACAAAAAAAATTTGCAAATGGTTAAAAAAAATTAAGTGCTGTCAATTTTGTTTCCTGAAATTGCTCTCATATTTACAAAATGCTTCCATATCACGTCCTATATGAAGAATGAATATATAAGTTATGAAATTTTCAAAAAGTTGATGTATCAACTTTTTTTTATTTTCATAAAATTAGAGTTTTGTACCTTTCAAGTTCTGTGCCTTCATTTTTCCTTTTTTTTACAATAAAGATGATACGAATACATTGTGTCCTGTCTATTTATATTCAAATCAAGGTTGAAGGCATAAAAATTGTTACAAGTCAATGAATTATCCTCATGAATTAAAAAGTTGTTTGTAGTTGATTGTTGCTACAAAAATTCGGTAGAAAATTTTTAAAGGATAATCGAAGCTTTCTCCAGAATATCGTAGTATTAAATTAATTTAGGATTGATTTCTTTGTTTTTTTATACTATTTTTAAAGTTTTACTCTTAATATAAAAGCAAGTAAAAAAAATTAAAGTCAATTCCAGCTTAGGTCAACAAAAAACATTAATATAAATTTTTTTATCATAACATTATTTTTTTTCTCAAGAATGAAACTCGCATTCTTCACCTTCACGTGAAAATTATTGAAATCCTAACATTTTACATATTGAGCCACTACCTGTTGATTTCAATCTTCATTACAAACTGACAAAACTCTACTTAAAGTATTAAAAATCAATTAAATTTAATTAATGAATAAATGTTTGAAAAAAACTATATTAACATCAAGCGCCTTCCACTGAAAGTTTAAAAAATGTATTTGAACTCGAGTGGTTCAAATACATTAAGAGTTTATTTAATATTACTACAAATTATCGGGTTCTCTTGTATAATGGTGGGCGTATCAAGCAGGCTTCAGTCAAAACAACAATCAAAGTACAGATAGAATTCAGCAAAAGATTTACGGTCTCTCCAGACGGCTGAACTTATCACTGTCTCCTTGTTTTAGCGGCCAATTCCCCACTACACACTGGCTACTCAACACACTTTACATCACTGTTTCCACAGTAGACAACATAACTCGGCACACAGCAGTTCAACACTCGTTTGAACTAAACACAACGCTGGCAATTCGCCATTGCTTCATTATCCTCTCGAAGACTATCCTTCTACTCTAGCTCCATTTAAATCAAATCATCACCTTCAGTCTGCCAGCTTTTTATAGCTCCTGGAGGGCAGAACTGAAAATATTCTAAGCCAATCAGGGCACATCTCGGTTTCTATTGGGCGTTTCGGGAAAATTCTTAAACTTTCTCGTTCTATCCATTTTGTAGTCAAATTCTCCACCAAGTTTGTGGTCAAACCCCTAACATCACTAAAGCGGCAACCGCTCAGCACTCAACAGAGTAAAACGATCTTTCTTACGAAGACATTGTTACAAAACCTGTAATATTGCTTCCCAAACGAACAGTGACTCGTCTGGGAAACAATATTACAGGTTTTATAAAAATATCTTCTGAATGCTTGTGAATATAAACGCAGAAAATAACTAAAGAGCCTCACTCTAAAATATTTTTTAATGTAAATTTTTTAAAAAAAATGCATAAAATTAAAGAATGCATAAAAATTTAAAAAACAATATCAATATCCCTAAATCTTTATTCTTTTTCATTTAAATTATACAAAAAAAAATTTTGAATAATGATATGCTCTATAGATGTCGCGAGAATATTTAAGAATTTCAATTACATTTTAATTGAAATTCTATAATTTAAAAAAGCCTTAATAAATATTTAATATCCAAGTAATAACTTTTGCCAAATTAGTTGGTTTCCTGCCCAGTGGTCCAACAACCCGGAAAAAAACAACTGAAGTCATTCAATTCTAAGCGCCAGCCTTATCTACTTTCTAGACTCGGGGAGGGGGGGTAGCATGATTCTTTAAAATATTTTTTACATGTTATCTAAACTTTTGATATAATGATAAAAACGCTTCGAATTTCATTGCAACTATGAAATCAATTGTTAAAAATTATGCTAACAGATTTTTTTTTTAATTTCAAAAATACTGAGAAAAATGTACAGAAATTAATTAGACGTCGTGGGAAAAGCAGATTTTTAAATAATATAAATATCAATTTTATACAGAATTATACCGGGAATTAAATCTCAATTTAAATGAATTAAAATTGTATATAAATTTCCCCAAAAATACGAGTGTATTCTAGTTTTCTAAAATATATCTGGACCTAAAATACATCTTCTAAATATATCTGTACCTAAAATATATCTTCATTTTGTTATTCTAGATCGAAAGACTTATGTGTAAAGCCCCCAACACAAACACGCACAGACTTCTTTCTTTATTACTTGCAGAATTGTACAATATAATGATATTATATCCAATAAGTCTTGTAAATAGTAGCTGTAGAATCAGAAGAATGTTACAAACATAAGCAAACAGTTAATTATATAAAACAGACATCATGTATTTCATGGTTTTGAGCTCTTGTCATCGATTTTAATATTGTTAAAGAACCACGGCATTTTTATGTTATGGCCATGGAAATTAATAAAACACTGTGACGTAAAAATTTAGACCGTAAACCGATTCACTTAAATTTAAAAATTTAAATTTAAATTTAATTGTCTTAATTTGACTTTAGAATATTATGCTGCTTATAATTTTACAGCATTATAGCAAGCTGATTGGAGCACATTTTAAGATATTAAAAAATTAAAAACAAAACTAACAAATTTCTCAAAGTATTTAGTATAAAATAAAATTAAATAAACGACATTCAAAACATGACGTCATGTTTGAATACTGTTGACTATTTTTGTTTGTTGATCTATAAACAGGTATTTCCGTAAAATAAAACTGAATCTTACGTACTTTGGATATTTTATACCATACAGACTCAATAAATTTTTTTTGTTTACCAAAGCAGTAAACTTTACAAGACGGGTTGCCTGAATGGTCCTCTATTAGGTTAATATCAGGGCTTCATGCTGGTAAGTTGAAAACTCTTATTTTCTGAGAATTAAGCCAAATTTTCTTGTTGTTTGCAGTATGAATTGCCGAAATGTCAAGCTGAAATTCCCATTGAGGGCTATCTAGAAACTCTTGACATGGCGGCATATCATCCTCCAATGTCTTGACATAATGGTGATTCTCAGTGATCCCTGGTAAAATTCAAAAGCATTTACCCACTGTAGCAAAATTTCCAAACCATCACCAAGCCATTATTTAGTGTATTAAGTAAAGCAAATGTAATGCCTCGCCATCTAATCCATTCAGATTTCAGGATATTTTTTTCATCGTTAAATATCCCTGATTGCAATTTCATTCCATATGAAATATAATTTCAAGTCTACAGCACTTTTTAAGACTTGTGGTATGGAGTCAGGTCAGGTTTCTTTTTCATTTTGCAATGAACCATTATTTCGATTTCCGAAATTCGTCTAAGAATCAAGTTCTCTAATATCGAGAATCCCGATGACCTCTGATCTTCATAATCATTTGTTAAATTCATTGTTTGTCATTCATAGGAACTGATGATTAAAACTTTATTCCCAAACTCGGCATGCACTGTGTAAAACTACATAAATTTCATTTTTTCTTCTATTAATAAAAGACGTAATTTCCGAAACCTTGCCCTCAGTTTTCAAGTGCTAAATATTTGTAACTTTTTAATTGTCCAATCATTTATTAAACATTTTTAATATTTGTACATCCGTTTCAACTTCTTATGCAAACTCCATCTCGATTTCGTATGTGTTTCTAAACTTTTATATTCAAAATTTGTTTGTTCTCACATTGGAATTTGTACATGCCTACCAAAAATACGAAATCTAATCTAAACTTTTGCAACAAACAAACTTCTGATTTTATCCAAAAGCAGAAATTAAACAGGTATTACAGAAAATAAAACTCGGTTTTAATTACAGCATTTTTAAAGTGTTTTTAAATATGTTTAAAGCTTTTTTTATTCTACTACCACATTTTAAAATGAGTGAAGCAAATGTCTAAACTTTTATATCACAGTATATGCCTACTTCTTATGCAGTTTTCCAACTTATTACTCGATGTAACCTCAGATGAGAAGCATAAAAGGATAAGGTAAATAAATGTAGAATACCAAAAAAAAGCAATATGAAAGCTGTTATATTTGGAATTATTCTTTAAACAAATTTGTTAAAACAAACAGCTCAAGAAAGAAATGTATAATTCTAAAAAGGTTGTTCTTCATCCTGGTTGATAAACGATAAATTGCAGAGAAATGTCAACAGAGATAATGACAGTATTCTATTAAAATAGTTCAGCTCATGGTAAATTTTTCAAATAGTTTAAAGGATACCTATATTTTGGTAAAATACGTCACATCAAAATTCATGTTGGTTCATGATAAATTAAATGGAGGGTTTTTTTCTTTACTTTCAAAAATTAATTAATCTTAAAATAAAAATAATACAGAAACTCTAACAATGATTCATTTTTGAATAAATTATAATTTTTCATGAATAGTATTGCTAAAAAATAAGTTTTTTAAGCAATAATCATTATTACCACTCAGATAAAAAAATTCATTCAAAAAATTATTCATTATAAAAAATTATTCAGTAAAAATTATTCATTTATAAGTTGTAATTCATTTTATAAGTTGTAATTTTATTCATTTTAATTTGATCATTGTTTTATTATAATATGGTGACATCTAATAAATTAATAATATAATCATACTTTTAATGCAATCACACTAATAGTGTTACTTAGAGATATTTTTAACACAAAAATATCTATAAGATCGAACTAGCAGATGCCATCTGCACTCATATAATAAATTATTATTCCTTTTATATTTCACATTTAATTCTTCGTACAAACCAGAGAATGCGCTCAATTTAGATTAATCCTCTTTCACTGCGCTTATCCAATATTTGATACATTTGTAAAATTTCATTGTCAAGAAAATATACTTAATTTTTGAATACATATACAAGACAGGCAATCAGGTAAAATGTCACATTTAATTGAAAATCAAGCTCTAAATTACAAGTTCATATATAGGATTCATTACTTTCTTAAATGCTATTTCCATAGTGCATGGTCAGACAGAATTCATGACGGGATTCTTTATAAATAGGGAACATATCCACACTTCTTAGTTAAACATTTCGAGAGTCGATGCAATTTTCACTTCTAATGTTTACAAACAAACATAACTCCTGAAACGCTTCTTTTCATTCACAAGCAGTCAGAAATCCGTCAAGCTCTCTGTTTTATTTTTAGACAGAGATTATAACATTTCCTCCTTGTGTAATTCGTATGAGCGAAAGTAAATTGTACATTACATGCTAATGAAATCAAAAGTTCATTAATGTTTTTCCCCCTCCGAAGTAAATGTCAAAGACTTTTCTTGCCATCTAATTTCCCTTTATTTATTACCCGACGTAATCCCCCGTCTAATCTCATTTACACCTCCCGGCCCGAACGGAGCGCAGAATCCAGTCAAATTAAACATCCTAATGCGCTCATCCGATGCTTAGGTGGAACGTGTTTCACCTGCACGACCTTCAGCTGGCATAACCTTTCCCTAATAGATTCTCCCTTCCCTTCGACGGTAATTGAATTGGCCCCATTCTCCTCTTAAAAGGTCCCCCATTCTTAAAAGTCTTGTCTTCCAAGAAGAACGCCCCCGGAATCTCCCGTTTCCGATCGCCAGCTGCCGATTGTTTGGGACTTGGCGAATTCCTTTTATCGGTGATGGAGTGAAAGATAATTCGGCTTGGCGATAATTAAAGACTTTCGCGCCTGATTTTAAGGTTAGGGTGAATCGACTCCGTCCGATGTTAAGATCGAGAACCATTTTGTTTAAGGGAACTGAAATAGAGTTAACAATGGATTTTACTTCCCTGTTTATTGAAAACACAATTAAATAAATAGAGTAAAAGTAAATAGTAGTCAAAATGTAATAAATCATTAATAAAAATAAATAGTAGTAAAAATGTAATAAATTATTAATAGAGTAGAAGCAAATAGTTGTAAAAATGTAATAAATTATTAATAGAGTAAAAGCAAATAGTATTAAAATGTAATAAATTATTAATAGTGAAAGCAAATAGAATAGAAATGATAACAAATTATCAATAGAGTAAAAGTAAATAGTATTAAAAATGTAATAAACTATTAATAGAGTAAAAGCAAATAATAGTAAAAATGGTAACAAATTATTATAGAACAAAAGCAAATAGTAGTAGAAAAGTAATAAATTATTAATAGAGTAAAAGTAAATAGCAGTAAAAATGGTAGTAAATTATTAATAGAGTAAAAGTAAATAGTAGCTTAATACCGATTATCTTCAAATTGTGGTGAGTTTTAGATAATCGTATACGAAATAAATAATGAGAAAACTTTGAAATCGTCAAATAATTGGATTTTCAGACAAAATGAGTTAGACAAACGAAAAAGTGGTGTCTAATTTTACGCTAAAATGTAGATTTTTAAACAGGTTGGACAATTTCCATCTGGAAAATAATGCTGATTCTTTCATCTGCGTGATAATTCAAAAACAAGACGAAATAAATGAGACAAAATACAAATAAGAAACAGATATAAATAAGATTAACAAAAGATAACAAAATATCATAACAAAATATAAATAGATTTACTTAGATAAGATTAGATAGACTTAAGATAACAAAATATAAATAAAAGATTCCTAAAACTTGCAGGTATGTTACAAACGTTGTACAAAATGTATCATTGAGGTAATTGTTCGTTAGTCTGGGTTACTTAGTACTTGTGAATGCAATGTTTTAAGTTGACAACAAGTTTCAGAATTTACAACTGATTAAAGATATTTGAGAATTTTAAAAAATGAAAACATCAAAGCAAACTTTTTAATAGATTAGAACTAAGCACATTGACTATAATAACATGCTTGCTCTTTTATTTGAAGTAACAGGTTATATATAATAAAAAGTGCCGGCTTGCTGGCACAGAGGTAGCGCGTCTGCCTCGTGTTCTGGAGGTCCCGGGTTCGAGTCCCGGTTTGGGCATGGTTGTTCTTCTGTGTGCTATCTGTGAGATGTGTGAATGTGCCCCCCTGTAAAAAGGGGTTGTGCAAGCGAATGTGGTGAGTGGGTAGCAAAGTCGTACTCTTGGCCCTAGTTAGCGCTACTCAAATACAAGAGACGCTTCATTCGGCTTAATCTGCTGCTGGGTTCAGCAGCGGGCTTGTCCATGACAAGTGCCATTTGACACAACAACAACAACATATAATAAAAAGTGTCTCTTAAGGATCAAAACTATTGATCAAGTGAAAGAGATGTTTACAGTGAAGAATTTTCGTTATTATAGTTCAAATCCAATGTGCAAATGATGTGACTCAGAAGACAAACGTGGAGGATTTTTACTCTATAGAATTCTCTGTAGATTATAATGCGTGGCACAGTTAAAAGTATAGAAGAAATTAGGTAAAACGGAATATTTAACAATAATTCTAGTAGAGTAAAAATTCAAGAAGGCAGAGAAGGTCTATTTCAGTTTATAACTCCAAAGGTTTGGAGCAATTACTTTCAAAAGATAAAAACAAATATTTTGCAGTTTTGCCAGATACATTTCGAATATAACAGTTTGATTATGAACAATTTTTTTATTTCTTCT
>JAOUZG010044158.1:311423-330822 GCA_026289955.1 Argiope argentata | reverse complement strand
GTGTGTGTGTGTGTGTGTGTGTGTGTGTGTGTGTGTGTGTGTGTGTGATCCCAAATTCCTCCATGTGGAAAGTAATACCACTAAGAGTAATGGTTCAGAGGTGATAGTTCTCTGTTCCAGATCTAAATTACAATCTTTGGATGGATGAATGAACTGCATGAATGAAGTTCGCTCCGTCAAAAGGGTTTGTGACGTTTGTGAAGCTAAGTCGTACTTTTGGCCTGGTTGGCGTTACTGGAAAACAAGAAAGGCTCAAAAGGCTTAAATTGCTGACACGCCTATTAGCAGGCTTGAAAAGTGCCATCAGTAGCAACAACATGCCACAGAATTGTACTTAAATCGTCTCCCACCCTCCTCAGAACGCAGAATCACTTGATCATTAAGACATCAGAATTACGAGATCATGCTATAGCGTTGTTGGACACTGACCAGGGCCATCTGCTTTAAATTCAAAAATTCTAGCTCCTATATCCAATATTTTGCAAGAATCATGAAAATCAATTAATCGGCCCTCCACAATCGATTTACTGTTGTCTAAATAATGTGTTAATATTGATAATTGTCATTATTGAAATAATCACTATTTCCTCGCAACTAGAATTTCATTTTAATAGGCAGAGTGAGGATTCAGACTCTGTTGTTCATCTAATAGTCTTAGCAAAACTTCCTCTAAAAGTAGCGGATGGTGTCTTCCATAAAACGATGTGTCAAGAAATACAATTCTAATTATGGAATCCCTAGCAGTGGTGGGCCAAAAACTTGCTTCCATCATGGCTTTCTGTACCTTTCAATTTTTGCACAAAGAGGGTGCTTCCAATCAAACGCTTATGCATTTCGATTCATTGGTGGATAGTTTATTCCATTTAAAATCTAGTTATCGACAAATCAGAATGCCTTGCACAAATTATCCTATGAAAAATATTTCAAATTAAAATGCAATAAAAAGGGCACAGCTCAAAATTTTGGAACTGTTGGTTGTTGTAGATTTTGTTAAAAGGCTTTAACTTCAAATACAAAATGATGATTTTTATACGGTGGAAGGTTTAAGAGAGAGAATGAAAATTATTTCCTACCACGATGAGAGAGATAGCTCGAAAATGAAATATGTTCCTAAAAGCGGCAGTAAGAGTTATGTATTAACAGCGATCAACCAACATAATGACAACATTCAGATATAACATGATTGTAATATTGATTATTAATATAAAAATAATATTTACACTTTCCGATACTTTTAATTATGTCTTTTTGATTTCATAAAATTCACTTTTTAAAACTGCCGTTACTTTGATATGGGTAATTTTACAATGTTTTTTTTTTAATATAATGCCTGATTTTTAGATGAAAAACTAATTTAGAGTTAAATCGAGATCAATTTTAGTTACCATTTTAATGTTTTTGAGAATAAAAAAAAATGTTTTTAAAATTTTATTATTAGATATTATTTTTGTGGAAAAACATTTTTCAAAAAATTTCTTTATTTACAAGAATGCAAATTACAGATTAAGTGGGGTTTTTTTTTTTTCAAAGAACATCACGGTCAATAAATTTCTAATAAAACATATATTTTTTTTTTCAGTTTTCTCTTTTCCACAAATTTTGATTAAAAAATAGATAATACCTTTACTTTGTTACAAAAGGGTACTTTTGTAAAATAGTGTTTGTATGGTGTACTTTTTTATAAGTAATAATGATCATTATTTTGGAAAGGATGAAAGTGGAAGGTTTTAAATAAATGACTCGAATGAAATCTAAAAAAAATATTAGTTTCTGAACACGTTAATGCTTTCTATGTACAATATTACAAGAAAAGACATCTCAGTAAAAAATGCATTAATCAAAATTAACTTAAATTTTACATAGCCATTTTTTCCTTCTCGATGAATTTAATTAAAATTTTCCAATGTTTATTATCCAAAATACATTTTTAATATGATTAATAGTATTTAAAAAGTAATAACTCCTTGAAAGTTAAAATTATTTTTGGTTTAAAATAGAATTACGTTGCATTAACATAATGTAAAAGTTGTGTTCCATAAAAAGTATTATTTAATGAAAAATCGCGGGACATCTTGACAATCTTTTTCTTTTTTATATTCAAGATGAAAAATTTTGTATATTTATAATTTCAAAATAAGTGGTTTCAGAATTAGAGAAATTCATTTCTATGTGAAATTTAATATATTAATAAAATCTCAGATTAAAATTTTAAGTATTTCAGATTATTTTTGAAAATATTGAGCTTGGTTAGAGTTAAAATATCTCAGAAAAAATCTTTGGAAAACGTCAGATATTATAAAATATAACTCTTTGTGAGAATTACAGCCGAAGTTCCTTTGCTTTGATTTTTTTCAAATAAAAAAATACAGGCGAAATAACACTTGCAGTTGCTAACATAAACGCACAACAAATCTCTACATAGGAAATCGTAATATCGCTCAACGAAAACCACCAAATAGATCATTTTCCAAAGTGAGAATTGTTCCCTAATGTGATTGCCTCACTATAGACTTCTGACAATATATGAAGCTTCTTCAAATTTTTCCGAAGAATTTCTAGATTTAAGTTTCAAATAGAGATAGGATCATAATTCTTAAATTTTCCAAAACCTTCATTTTGTAACCAAATTCGTTGCATAGTCGTAATGGTTTAGAGAAATTATCCTACAATTCATTCAACATCTATTTAGAATATCTGCAAATCTAACTTCCGAGTGGTGAGACAAGCGTTGCAGAAAAACAATATTTCAGATTCAGGACTATATAATAATAAATTATGTAACATTGATACTAAAATGAATGACGAAGTCTTTTTATGTAGTCGCCAGCGTTGTGTACAACTTCTTTCCAGCGATGGAAAAGCCTCAGAAAAAAATTCTGAAATGGCGTCAGTTATATTGATGGAGAAGCCCAGGGGATGATTTAAGCATTTCTAGGCAATGTACACTTAAGATTCTTCTCTTAATAAATTAGTCAATTTAATATCACATTTCAAAATATATTTAGCTTAAGGCAACCAGAGACCTTTAAAATTATTTTTCGTTATTTCTACTTTAGCAATTTGAAATTTTACAAGCATTAAGAGTAACACTATAGGAGATGAACACACAAAGGTTTAAGGCAATATATTAATTCATTTATGAGTTAGGGTGGAAATATAATATAATATTAGCTATAAATAACGTTAATGAAAAATGATCCAAGCGCTCTACATTTGTTCGAATGCACTCCAATTTTTATTATTATTATTTAACCCTTTTGAAACAAAAGTTAGAATTAATATTAAAGTTTAAGTACGAAATATCAAAATTACCCAATGTAATTACTCAAAACTACTTAAACGTTTTTTTAAAAAAATCGGTACTTTTAAGTTATTATAATGGTTAATTTTGATATTTCGTACTTAAACTTCAAGATTAATCCCAACTTTTGTTTCAAAAGGGTTGGAGTAAGTAATAATAAAATTGGAGCGCTTTCGAACAAATTTGGGGAGCCTGGAACATTTTTCATTAATGTTGCTTATCTCTAATATTATATTATATTACCCCCTTCCAACTCATAAATGAATTAATATATAAGGATTTAAAATTTTGCTTTTCATCTCCTATAGTGTTACTCTTAATGCCTGTAAAATTAAGTGATTACTCTTAATGCCTGTAAAATTAAGTGATTACTCTTAATGCCTGTAAATGTAAGGTGAAAATTGCTTAAAGACATTTTAAAGGTCCCTGGTCATCTTAATGAACATATTAACGATTTATTATTTTTATTTTCATATCTTTGTGAAAATGCACGTTTTTATTTATCATTATTCTTGATTGTGTGGTAACCTTGCACGTATCCAATATATTCAAACTTTCAAATTTTTGGTTTATAAAATCATTTCAATAAGTTGAAAGCAAAGGTATGGTAAGAAATTTGATCAATTGCCCTTTAAAAATTGTTTAAATTATCCTTATATTTAATGATTCCTAATTTATATTCATTGGAATTTTATTTGACAGTTAGTCTTATAGTGTAGTATTAATTCACCTTCCCATAGTCGTAGACAACAGTATAAATAGTCTTGCTAGAAATCTACCTTTAGCGAAGTACACAGCTTTAGATATCTCGAAAGTTTGTAAACACCCACGACTAATTTTTTGATAAATGTTATAGGGAATTACACGACTCTGATTTAATCCTTTGTGATCATGTTTGGATTCAAAAAATTATTGAACGGCTTCGAAAAATATTAATTACTAAAGTACTTAAATGGTTTATAAAGCGTTAATCTGCTTCATTCAAACCATCAATAGAACTGTTACATACTGTATAAAGGAAAGTCCAATACTTCTATCAATTTTAGATTGTGGAAAAACATCAATAAATTCTGCATAAATTTTGAAAGAAATCATCTTAGCTATACTATCATTTTTAAATCAAATTCTGAAATGGGAAAGATCGAAATAAATTTGCTACAGCTTTTAGTTGTTAATTCAACGGAAATTTATTTGATATTTAACCTCCAAACAATTTAGCCGATATGCCGTACGTGCATCGATTTATTGAATTTTGATAGCTTTAAACTAAAAATAAACCATTATTAAAGATTACAATTTAATATGAAAATTACTTCGAATGCATAGATAAGTCGCGTATTCAATGGATTTTCATTTGGAACAAAATAATAAAATATTCCCAAAATAGAAGGGGTTCTCTTATTAGATAGTAAAGAATATAAAACAGTTAAGTGGTTAATAAAAGAAAAGATATAACGACTCTGTCGATATGAAAAGAATGAAAGATTCAATTATTATTTTATATTAAGGGTAATTTACCGTAAGCATTTATTTCATTTATTGGATTGCGAGAATTGAGATAAATATTCTATAATAACATTTTGTTGATTAAATTTCATTTTAAAACAGCTGATCGAAATATCGTATTCTTCGAAAAGCCTTTATCTCAAGGTTTCCTCTTTTTTTTTATTCATTATTACCCCTCCATAATTACACTTTACTAACCACCTACAATTACACTCGACCAATCATACCTTCACACCTCTTGAATTACTCTATACCTTCTCCGTTTTTATGAATTACCCGAAAAGTTTCTCCCCTGCCATTGTTTATTTGTTTCTTTCTCATGGTGGGGGAAGAAGACAGAAACACCGATGGTTCTCTGCTGTCATCATCCTCATTCAAAGCGCATGCTCTTCAGCTTCCACCCCCATTCCGAAGGTTCCCATGGAAACAGTGACGCAACCGCTCTCTCTCCTGCGCGCACATGTGTGGTGTTGTCCGAATTTGAGCCCACTCAGTTTCCCGATCCGCTGGCCGGCACACTCCGCGACTGGTCACTGGCGTGTCCGTCATGTAAAGAGTTGAGTTTCGGAGAGTGGACAGTGCTTTTTCCTCAAAAGAAGATAACCAATAAAAAAACAGACTTTTTTTTCCCTGTGTGTTCCTGGGAGGGGCAAGGAACTAGTCCAGGAGTCTAGGAGACCCTCAAACCAAAGTGGCAACTTCAGGGGCGATCGTGAAAGTGCCCGTCCCGGGGGCCCGAAAAGAAGGGCATCCCGTGGCGGGCCCCAGCCGAAGAAATTCGCAGGTAAGAAATTTTCGCCTCTTAAGATGTCATTTTGTTAAATATTAGCATGTTATTGAAAATATTGTAAAGTTGTCATTACTTTTGTGACGTATATAGCATTTAGTATTTAATTCGGAAACTATTACACTTTGATTACCGTGCCTTGTTTGATTATTATGAAAATATTTTTAATCAAGCGGTTGTCTTTTGATAATATATATATTTTATGCCATAAAACTAACTTGTTTACATTTTGTCATGTTTCAATTACTGTGTTTAACAGAGAAAAGTAAATCTGAGAAAATGTCTTTATTTTGACTCTAATACAATGAATATGTTTTTATAGCCATTAAATTATTTCACTGCAAAATAATTCAACTATAGTGAATGTAATGAATATAAATTCTTTACTTTTTCATATTAAGCATTATTTAGTGGAATTAATGATATTTAATGATATATCTAAATTTTTTTAATTTAAAATTTGTAATATTCTAAGTTGAAAATTTAAATTTATTTGTTAATTGACTTATTCTTATATTAGATTTAAAGTATTATTTTTTGTTGTTGTATACTTCTCTAAGAAAACCTTTTTTTCATTAATTCTTAAAAACTATTTAAAACTGTCTAAAGAGCTGGGGGGGGGGGGGGGGTTATGAGTGAAACGTGTTTTCAAATGAAATTATAAAAGTGTACAAAATAATTATTTGACTAAAAATCTGTGTTTAATGTGACTATTTCATATATTTATTTGGTTATTTTCTAATTTTTGAATTTTATAATTTAGTGAATAAGTTAAAATAATTTAGAACAAATTCTGAAATAAAAATAAGTGAATAAATATTTATACTGTTAAATTTTATTATAATTAATGAGAATTAGCTGAATTATAATTAGATACATTTCCAAGGTAGTATTTTTTACGAATCAATATAATTCCTTAATTCGTGATTAATAAATAAAATTATAACAAAATTTTAATTTTTAGATTTTAATATTATCATCGCTTCGTATATTTCTTAGATTTAATTCCATTGTTCTTTATAATTTATTTATAAAATTAATTAAAATTGGTTAAAATAAATAAGTAATAACAATACTTTTAGCAATTTGTCTTTAATATAACGAAACAATTTAAAAGTAACTTTTGATGCGTAGAAGGTTATAAAAAATTTCTTTCGCTTCAAAAACAGATCGTTTCAAGAAAATTCGTGGATTTAAAGTTTTAAATGTCAAAGTATTTCAATCTTTCAATAAAATAAATACGTCTCTCAATTGTTACATATTAAAAATATAAATAAAATTCTTTTCCAATACTATGATTAATGCATAAAAATCCGTTATCTTTTATTTAATATTATCTAAAATATTAAAAACATTCAAAGTAATGTGTATGAAGGTTCTCCAAATATTTAAACAACATATAAAGATATATTCACGAAAAAGATTTTGTTAAGTATTGCTATTTTTGAAACCGAAGGTGAAAAAGTTTTATTACAAATTATTTTTTTATAAATTCATTACGAATTTCGCTTAAATTTAAAATTATCGAACTGAAATTTCGGGAATTTTTTCAGAACAAAAATGGTTGAGATTGAAGACAATTAACTTAAAGGTCATTTGAAGAAATCAAAAATCCTATTACATTTGTTTAATATTAATGAGAAATAAAGAAGTTTTAAAGATTCTTAAAATACTTTCTTAATTAATAAGTCTTTAAAAAACTAAATCTTTTTATATAAAAAATCTACTTATCAATTCTTTATTTGTTTTAATGCGAAAGAGTTGTTTTCTAATAATCTATTCTTATTGCTTTTGAAGCAAAAAAAGCAGCTCATATTAATTTTATATATAAGATATAGATTATTTTATAATTATCTGCCAATTAATAACTTTTACTTCCATCATCTTAGGTCTTAATTTACATGATGCAATCGCTTAAATTGAATAACTTCTGGTATAATAAAATGACCGCAGCGAGATTATAATCACTGTTCGTTTGAGAGTATTTTATCCAGAGAATATTTCAAATCTCAAGTCCTTTAAATAAATGTTTGCCTTAAAATATGACTTTTATATAATTCTTTTCCATAAAACTTGTTTATTTTTAACTTTAAAATATTTGCTGCATATTTCTACATATGTTTATTCTTAAATATAGTTTCAAAAAAGTTAAAGAAAACAACATTCAAATCGTCTTCATATGCATAATTCATTCCTTTCCAAATTCTAAAATTTTCGATCTATTAAAGCCACCATATTTTATTATTCTGCGCATGCTTAGAATTTAAGTCTTCCATAAATCTGTTTACTTCGTCAAAAACCTGAAATTCGAAGATTTTTTTCTTTAAAAAAACAATTCTATAATTTGGTATCGTCAAAAAAATTTATATATGCCTTTTTAGAGCAGACATAATAATAAAAAATAAATTTTGTATTGTAAAAAAACAAATGATTACGTTTCCATTTCTATACTTGAAGAAAATTAATTAACAACGAAAAGATATTCGAAGAATGAAATTAAAGCTTTACTATTTTAACAAGGAAAACATTACAACGAATTAAGTTTATTTTATTAAAATTGTAAATTATTAACGTTTTTAACAATAGTTACAAACTAAATATTTTTTTTCTAAATAGCCTTACACGTCATGCGTTGTATGAGAACATTCAGTGTCATGTATAGAGCAAAGTATAGATCTCCCTCAATATCAAATTCAACAATTAAGTTTTCTTGTATAGTAACTTCTCAGTAAAAAATATTTTTCAAAATTTTAATGATACTTTAAATAAAAAAAAATATTTGTATTTTAAAGTTTTTCAACTCGGAATATTTTATTATTATACAGCTATTTTTACACAATTTTAAAATTCTTGTAATTGACGTATCACTAATGCGAATTTTATTTACAGGATCTTTTATAGTAACTTTATAAAATTTACACAAATTTTAATAACTAATTAATATATTTCAGCATATTAATTTCATTTAATAATATTTTTATTTACATCTAGATTTTTTATTGCTATAATATTTAGATTTCATTTATTGCTATATATTTTATTGCTATAATATTTGGCAGAGACGATACTAAATACACTTTTTTGTATTTAATATCGATTATCGTTGTAATAAAGAGACAATATTCTTAAAAATAATTTAACAGAAATAAGAATTGCCAAAGAACTAAATGAATATTATCAAACAAGAATCTTTTGAATTTTAAAATGCAAACAAAATATTTCCTTAAAATAAAACTGATTTTAGCTAATAATTATTTTACAAATGTTTTAATGTGGTCCTTCATGAAGATATATAAAGGCAAATAATAAAATTTTCATATAAAATAATTTAGCGGACATTTATGGATGATTTTTTCTAAGAAATTAATGGCTATTATTTCTTATCAAAATTGGTCGAGATCCAAAATTTTATTTGCAAGCTAGAAAAATTGAAAATTAAAGTTAAAGAAAATTATCATTTTATATCTACATATCTATATAGAGAGATAGGGATAGAGACCGATAGAGAAGTCTCGTGAATCTTTCCAAACCTGTTTAAATCGGTTAAGGACTTAAATTAATTAAGACAAATAGTTACTTGCTCGAATAAAATAATGCTCTCACATGATCACTTGAAATTTGCAATCGTAAATATCTTTTTTTTTACTTTGGCTTAAAACCTTTAGATACTTAGATTTAAATTCTTTCCAAAACTACCTCTATACAACCAAACTAAATTATCAATAAGAATTAAATTAAAAGCAACAACCAAAAGGAAAAATTACGATGAATTTTGTCTGAAGACTTTTTCAAGGGTCACTCTCAGGCAGGGATTCAAACCAGGGATTTTTTCTGTGAGAGGTCTGACAATAAGTCAAAAAGTTGATCCCTAGTTACCCGAAAATCCCAGGAAATTCAGGATTGAGAGATAAATTAGTATCACAGAAATACAATATCGCAAGAAAATTTTTTTAAATCTAAATAAGTTTAAGTTAATTGTTTAAACTAAACAACAAAAGACCATAAAACCTAAAACTAAATCATAAAGATATATACCAAGATTAAAATCACAAAATAACAGGAAAATTCTTTCTTTTATTCATCTCAATAGAATTATAGCAAATTGCTCAAACCAAACCACAAAAAAACCATAAATCACAGTCATTCGAATATAAAATCAAACATTATATTTAGAGAGCATTAGTGCTCTCTAAATACAATGCTTGTTTTTATATTTTGACTCAGGAAATTTTTTTAGGTATATTCCATATTATTTATTTTTGATAAGATAGTTATCTATACAGATGAATTCACCCCTCTTTTTAACCGAAAAATATATATTTCTATCACTTTTTTACGAAATTCATCTACAGAAAGTCACTGTGCCTATCCGTGTGTATTGTGACATCTACCCTACATCTGCAAGTATGAATTTTATACATAGATTTATGATCAAAATTATCAAATTTTGAACCCTATCCATTCATATCCAAATGAGGTAACTAAACAATGGAATTTCATTAATAAATAAACTTTATGTGATGTTATCATTAAAATTGTAGATCTATGGCAAATTTTGATTTCAGCTATTCAAAAAGGCAATCTTTAAAATGTATATAAGCTTGTCTTCATTATATTAAGAAGCAAAAATTCATTATACTATATTAGATTACGAAGAATTAAAGGAAAAAGCACTCCAAATGGTATTATAAGAAACTCCTTCTGAAACTGAAAGCATTTAAAAGTTTAATAGTACATCATTGGATGTGATCGCACTGTTCGATCTCGATTGATTCCTTAGTAACTATACCTATGCATCATACGAAAATCAAATAATTGTCTCTCGAAATTATAAGGAGAGATTAAATTATACTAAGAATTTATAGTTCGATACGAAAATAATATATAATCCAGTACCATTTTACGCACTCTATGGATTCGTAATTGAATCAGTAAGCATATTACCGAAATGAAGGAGTCATCTAATTAGATTACGATAAAAAGCAAAGCACTTAAAGGGTTAAGATCAATTTGTTTATTGTAAGAATATATTATATCTCATTATAACTAAATACTTATTAGAATTATATATAATACCTTTAGAAATGCAATAATTATATTAATCAACTTCAGATAAATCATTTAGTCTTGATTGAAAAGAGAAAATAACATTTGACTCAATGTTTCACATTGCTAGTTACAAAAAAAATATACAAGTAAAGAAATTACAAAGGGTTATAATTTAAATCAAATTTATCTGTTTGTGAGTAAATTAGTGAAAAGTGTTATCAATTAAAAATGAATCAAATGTGTAAAAATAGATAAAAATTATTTTGAAATATGAACTGCTGTTGTTCTCGTATTCCGCTTTTCAACAGAAGGAAAGGTGTAGTAGCTTCTGAGAGTATTCACCCTTGAGCATCTGAAGGCAGAAGTCTGACTTCTAGCTCACACATATCACAAACTCTTTTTACGTGAGGATTTGATTCATGCATTTCATTCATTCATCAACAGATCGTAACGTATATCTGGAACTATGAACGATCATCTCTGAACCAGTATCTTCAGTGGTATTACTCTCTACATGGAATGCTTTGTGACCACGACAGATTAACACACAGAGAGAGTCTTCGGCTGGCGAGTTCAAACACGCAGCCTAAAAGATGTGAAATATGAACTAATTTTTATTTTTCTGATTTTTACATTTAAATTAAAAATATATTGATCTGCAAATAAGACTGTCTCGAAATAAAAAGGAAATATTTATACTCTTTCACATGTAGCACCAGTTGTAAAACTTGTCTATATATTCATTTCATTTAATTTTAGATAACATGCACTCTAGAATTCCAAATACAGGAAAATTTTAAAAACGTTATGTTCTATTTGAATCAGATAATTATTTGTTGGTTTTGACTTTTATCTAATTTCTCTAACAATACTTGATTTTAAAAACATAATAATCTACCAGATAAAAGAAAATAATCACTTTTTCTTCATCTAGTGAAGCTAGAACTTCACTAAATAATAGAAGCTTTCAAACTAGTTATAAAACTTTAATTAATGTACTATTTCAAGAAAAACATAGTTCATTTTAGCAGATGAGTGCTAATACCGATTAAATTGAAGTGAATTTGCTATATAAATTCGATTTTTCTCAAATGGAAAGAGGAAAAAAGAAGTAACATTGTAGTAGATGAGTTTTAATCTTTTTTTAGCTGACTTATATTGATTAACTTTAAATCATGAAAAATTTTAGATCATCACGTTTAAAATAAATAAATCATCATCGAAAAAATAAATCTTGTAAATTATCATGTGTAAAATCATCACCTTAAATCATGTAACCATTAAAAATGTATAAAATAAATTTTAACAAAATAATTTTAAAGATGCGTTTTTATTAAAGTTTTAATTGTAGAAAATAGTTTTCTTTAAAAAAATTTATTGTTATAATTCAATTTACAATTCACTATCAAAAATATTATCGAATCCTGAATTTGATGTTTTCTGAAATTAGCTAACAGATGGATGCTTTCGCATAGAATCAAATTAAACTAATTGGTTAGTGAATATTTATGGGCTAAAAAAATTAAAATATAGCGCTTTCAATAAGAACACATAAATGCATAAATTTCAAAATTTTAGAGCATCAATATGTGTAGAAAAACAATTATAAAATTCTATTGTCACAAATTTGAAACAAGTTAAATGTAATCAAGAATAAAAGAACAAAAAAGGATTCTGTATATATGATTCTTTTAGTCAATAAATAGATTCGAACGAAAATTGAAGAAGGATAAAGATTAATCATAGAAAAATGAAACAACAATTCAATGCATACATGAAAATATGTGGGGAAATAGCAGACGACATTTTTTTTCATGTCCGCTTTGTTGGTGGTATAAGTTTTTCTATAACAAAAATGCATTCCAATGGACTCAACTCAACATTAATGATAAAATAAATATTATTATTACATTTTTTTAAAACAACTGCTTCAGTTTTCTTTTTTCTAAAATAGTTGAAATTCCAAATATTTTTTAATTAATTTTAGCCAAAAATAAACAATTCAAAAGAAATAATTTCATTTCAGAAGATAAATGAACTGGGGTTTCAATTCTCAAATCAAGCTGCTTGTTCAGTAATTGTGAAAGTATTCTCTTTATTTTATGCATAACTTATAAATTTTCTCTTTAAAACTGTATTTTTTATTATAAAAATGTATACTTCCTCTTAAATAGAATCTAAATTTCTGTACTAGCAAGAAGGTAATGGCTGATATTAATTTTACAATCGAAACCTATTTTTCTGAAAAATTTAAATAAAAGGATTCGAATTCCAAGTTCAGAAGTCATATATAAAGCTTTTCAGAAACGGCATTTCATTATCACACGACACATATAACGTCACATTCGTTTATCACATGATCACACATGATTTGGAAAAAACAGAAAAATGTGACGTTATATGAAACGACTTTTACTGTTTACAGAAATCCTAATTTGTCTTTATCTGTAAGTGTAATTTTTTTATAATTGGTATGTAAAAAGAAAAAGGTAATTTCACGATATTAATTGCTGTAATCTTGACTGTTTTATCCTTTATCATAACGACTGAGAACGATTATTAATTTTGAAAATCCATCAGTGATGTGCTTGAATTTCTGACTCTTATTCTTAAAATATTTCCTCATCTTTTAAGATTTCTCATCATGTACAACAGTTTTAATTGGTGATATGAAACCAAATTGTAATTAATATAAGAGGTTTCCTGCTATTTTAAATCTTACTCAAACCATGGTTTATATTTTAATACTGTGGTTCATAAAAAGTTGTAAATGTAGGGTAATACATTTTTAAAATCAGGACTCTGTTAATGCGAAAACATAAATCCGAAAATCTAAGTCTAAAATGCTACACCTAGACGGCATAAAAGTAAGAAATAGAGCATAAGAACGATTATTAATACCGTTGTCGACATTAATACAACAGATTAAATCAGGATTAAACGTCTTTTTTTATTTTTTTTATTTTTCTTTCTTCTGAGGCACTACTTGTATTTATAAAAGAGAAAGTAATATCAAAGAGATTATAAGTATATGTATGTCAAACATATATTAGTGTCAGAAAAAAAATTGTTCTATAAATATAAAAAATATATAAATAATTATTTTACCTTTTGTTGTTTTTTGTGAAATCCACAGCTTGGCTAATTCTCGACTTTTTTTCCACTCGGTTACTTTTTCGTATGCAAACGATAATTTTTTAGTTTAATTTACTTAAAAAATAATTCACAATATTGAACGATATTTTTAGAGTTAATCATTATTTTAATTGTACAAAAAATAATATAAATTAAATTAATAAAACTTAAATCTTAATCATATTACAATGCGTCTGGCTAGAGATTTTAATACATTTTTAATTTTGTCCCTATTTATTCCAAACTGCTAAATTTATTTAAAACAAGAATTTCGTCAGCGGCTTTTTAGTATGCAAACGATAATTTTCGAAGCTGTAAATTTATTCCAGAAATAATTAACTAGAGCATTATATTTCGAAAAATATTTTTGTTGTTTTGTTTTTGTGATGTTTCTCTTAAAATGAAAATTATGTTAACGAAAAAGAAAACATGAAATAAAAACAATTATTTGTATTCTTTTCCGAATAAATTTATTTTTATTTTCCTTTCGTTTTTTTTCCTATTCTTTTTTTAAAAGATTAATTTTCAGAAAAAAAAACAAGAGTATGGTGCAGTTATTTTTAATAACTTTAATTTACGATGATGACAAATTAATTAAGATATTTTGGGCGATATGGTCTGTCTTGAAATGAATAGTTAATCGTTTCCTGTATGATGAAGGATTAGAAACCGAGATAAGAAGGGCCACAACTCAAAATCTGAGGGAAAAGTAGAGAAAGAAAATAATGGAAAGAAGAGCGAAATTCCAATGCAAGAGGAAATGCATTTTCTGGGGAGAATGTACCGGGAGTGAGAAACTAGCGGAAACTGTCGGAGTTTACTATGAACCTTGCAACGCCAAACAGCAACCGCAAATCCTCTTGCAGTGCAATAAGGCAACAAAAACACGGGATATCTCAACGCCTGAAAGTGAGGATTAACGATTTACCTCGAAGTTACGTGTGTTATTTAGTGGTTGGTCTGTTCAGTGGAATGATAAATTCAGTTTTATTGTGAATGGTTTATTGTACTGAAAAAACTTTTGTTTTCTCTTTCCTTTATTCGTACTGGAATGATTCTTGTTTGTTTCTGTTAAGAAACATTGATGCAACACTGCTCATTTGAATTAAAAGAAACGCAAAACTTTCATTGGTTTTATTAAACAGCATTTAAAATATATTTATTTCTGGAATTATGTTAACATAATTCATTATATCGGTTTGTTATTATGGTGTGTAAACATGATGTTGTTTTCGTTAGGGAGTTTTGAATACTTGAAGGCAACGAATAATTGAAGCTCAAAATCCCGTTGACAATGAGCATAAATGACAATGTTCATCAAAATCTTTTAATCGCATATATTTTTTCAATGTTTTTACCAATATTGCATTATTATTATATATGCTTTTTGAAAGCAGATTTGTTTTTAAAAGATTGACCTGCTTTTACCAGTATTGCTTTTTCAAACTGGTTTAAATCACTTAATGACTTAAATAAATTAAGAAAAATAATGACTTAAAATTAATAATGTTCTCACATGATAACTTGAAATTTTTGATCGTAGATTTCATTTTTATTTTATTATTGTAAATTATTACCATGTGAGAGCATGTAGTTGATTTGCTTATGAGGTTTTGGTGTTTCCTAAAATTATAGGCAAAAAGTAAAGATTATGGACAGCAGGAAATTATCGATTGAAGAATTTTTTACCTGCTTTTACCAGTATTAGTATTACTATTATGTATGCTTATTTAAAATCAGAAGCGTTTTTAAGACTTGTATCTGCTTTTAACAGTATTGCTTTATTATTACGTTTGCTTCTTCACAACAGATGCGTTTTTAACACGTAGAACAACAGCATCAAAGCTGTTATTTCATTTCAAAATAAGCCGAGTAAGAAAAAATGAAAATAAAAGTTTAAAAAATTTTATATACGTGTTAAAAAAGCATCATATATATATATATATATATATATATATATATGCAAACAGAGAGAAATCTCTTGATTGTTTCAAAGCAGTTTAAACTGGTTTAACTTAAAAACTTAATTTAAACAGACTTAAATTAATTAAGATAAATAATGAATTAAAAATTAATAATGTTCTCACATGATAACTTGAAATTTACGATCGTAGATTTCATTTTGTATTTCTCTTTTTATTATTTTTATTATTATTTTACTTTTGAGCACCATGGTAAAATCTTAAATCTGAAAAGTAAATGAGTTTAATGTATTAATTATTATATTAATTAGAACTGATTAATTTTTATTTATTTATTATTATATTAATTACAAGTGTTTAATTTATAATAATTTATTATAAAAATTTATTATATTAATTTAGCGAAATATTCCCCCGAATTGTGCAAACTTGTGGAAACCTTTCATTATTTGATGTTCTACAATTGTCTGAAAATAAATTTTAGGGAGATAAGAATTGAAATATATGGCTTTTCAAAATGGTTACTAAAATTATATTCCCCATTGAAATATCTGCGACAAAAATATTTAAATTGTCACCATAAGTTTTTAAGATAACTGTTTACGTAATTGATAATACTTGAAATGTATGAAATGTTAAAAAAAAAAGATGAATGGTCTTTTTATCATACTTACTTTTCTTATTAATATGTCGATCAAATCTGTGAATTGATATTTTGTAATTGTCATTTATAATTCAGAGATAATACTCAAAAACTTTTTGTATCGGAAACGACAGGAATTTTAGCTACTCATAGATTTATTACGCTCGTGAGCTTTCTCGCAGTGCCAATTATTTTGATAAATTTTTAAAGAACAGCAACTTGAGTAGTCTCCTTAAAACTTTCCCATCTGCTATGTAATAAATGTAATTTTGTATTGTTAACTACATGCCCTTGGTGAGTAATATTTATGAAAACATTTGTTATCCTACGATCTTTTGAAGCGATTAACCAATGAACTGTGATTAATAAACTAACACCAGGAAATGGGCTATAGAAACCTATATAAATGAAAATATGACTTAGAACTAAAATTATGATCATAAAACCACATAACAGATTTAATTTATTTAAATCAAAATTATTGAATTCAGGAGTTATCGCATTGAAATGTTTGTTTAAATGCTGAGTTAAGAAGGCACAACTCACTGACGTATTTGATACCAATTTTCATAAATACTTACTCTTTAGATGCTAAAATATGTGTATTGAATTTCATCCATCTAGATCTCTTCATTTTGCAGTTATAGTGTTGACGTATATTTGAAAGCATATAACAAATTATAGGTAGAATTCCTCTAAATGATTCCAATCAAACATTGATAGAAATCTACAAATATGAAGCATCGGCCACATACCGAATTTCACCCACCTAGCTCAAGTAGTTTTTGAATTATCATAATAAAGATCATAATACGTTATCTTTATACATTTTATTTACGAGAATGTAAAACAATCCAAGTACAAATGAAAAAAATTTAAATATGCAAACTCAAAACTAACGTTGAAAATATAACCTGAAAGTTTCCGAGAACGACTAGTTAAGTTAAATACATAAAAAAAAATAATTAACCCCGTAGAGAATAATTAAAAAGAATTATCTAAAAATGATCGGTAAAATAACATCGAGAGTGAACACAAATTAATTGCAGGATTTTAAAATCTTATTATTCAACAGGTAGTTGTTGTATTTATTCATTTTCTAGTATTATATCACATTCTCCCTATATATATTCAAATTTCAATCGTTAATAAAATACTTTTTATTCATCCACTCAAGTTCAAGTATAATTTTTAAGATTATAATGGAGGGCATTTGATGTTAATACAGTTTTTTTATATTAATTCATTAATTTTTTAATAATTAATTGAAAATAAACTTTCTTGACAAAATTCTTCATTTCCCCATCGCCAAATTAGTAACGATTTAAGTTTTGTTTTTTATCACACCAATGAGGTTAGGCTTAAAATGTTTTCGGCCGATTATTTCAAACAATTCTGTTTATTTTCTTAATGTTTGATGCATTTAAAATTAAACATTGCTAATTAATCGACTTTTCGGATTCATTTTGAAGAACTTTCGAATTAAAATAATACAAAATAAAGGAAATAAAAAATTTCTAATCTGTATTGCGTTACCTCAACTGGCGTAGAAAATTCACGCATTTTGCGTTGCCACTATTGGCATTGAAAATTCAGTGCTAACATAATTTGTGGATAACTTATACATAGTAATCGTAATTATTAGGTTGGCATAGCTTGGTTGGCAGGGCATTGGATTGACACTCCTTGGTCAGCGTTTTCGAACACGCCAGCCGAAGACCCATGACTACATTAGTCGTGGTCACAAGTCCTTCATCTCGAGAGAAATACTCACCTCCCGTTGCACAGAGAAACACGAGAACAACAACAAGAATTGTAATTACTTTATAAAAAGTCGCTAAAATAAGATTTTTCTTTGTTAACCTATGTAGGAATTGATTTTTAAAAAAACTGTTTTTTATATTACTTGTTTGAACGATACATTCTTCAAGATATGACATACTCAAATTTCGATCGTACACGCCATAAATATCAAAAATCTGCTCTTTTGATGAATATCGTGCAAAACCCTGTCAAGTAATTCTTGCAAATCTTGTATACCTCTAACGGTCTAGAAATCAGACTTGATACAAACATTCAAATTAGCGATAGCGTTAAAATAATAACCTAATATGATAATCGTATCGGCGTATGATACATTAGAATTACAATCTGACATGATTAAATTTCTTCCATTAAATGTGCCCTGTATAGTTTTTAATTTAACTTTGCATTTATATGTATATCCAGTTTTAAACAAACAATTTTTTATGAAACGTAAATTGGATTATTTCTTTTTACATAGATATTGTCATAAATATAAATTTTTAAACTGTTTTCTTAAAATGAATATCCTTTCTTAAATTAAATGAGTTGATAAATTTACTAATATCTGCTATATGAATTAATATGTAAAAAGGATGTTCATTCTTCCAAAGAATAGATTTTTAATAGTCTTTTTTAAAGAATATTTCTTTTTGATAAAAATGTGATTCTTAGTTTGATAATCATTTCGTTTTTAAATTATGCGAGTAAAAAAGTTTTTGAATATACTGTATGGAAAGAGCAAACAGGTTATTCCTTAGAACGATGTATTTTTAATTATTCTTTCAAAATAATATCTCTTTCTAAAAGAAGTAGCTACTTTTTTTTATATTTCTGATAACAAATAAAAGTTACTGAAAATAAGCATTTAGAATTATTATGGTATCACTATCAACAAAATAAAATTTTATTTATTCTCTTATTAATAATCTTATATGTGTGATATATTTAAAAAATATTTGGATTCTCTATTATATTTATCTTTTTATATAAGCTTATATCGAAAATAGTTATATATATATATTATATTACCGAGTTTGTATCGATTTTTTTAAATTTTTACAAGAAATATTGAAGTCATATATTTGTTTCGAATGAAATTACTCTAAAAATTTATGTTGAAGAAAAATGTTATTTTGTTATAAAGAAATTGCGTGACCTTATAAATTTAAGAAATAACTAGCCATTATTATATAAGAAAGTAAAACTGTGTGTAAAGAATATATATATATATAAAAAGACATATATATATA
>JAOUZG010044158.1:195347-224807 GCA_026289955.1 Argiope argentata | reverse complement strand
CTAAAAACTTGTGTTCTTTGGCCACATTTAAAGAAATAACAACTTTTTTAGTGCTATATTTAAATGAATAAATATGTAGTATCAATATAAACATAATGTTCTTTTTTCCTTGTTAATTAGTTACCACTTAAAAAATAATTAATTGAACATAGTTCAGTATGTTAGGTTTTGGGTTAAATTATCTTTAAAATGATGCACATTTTAGGATATATTATTTTATGAAAGTATTTTTATAATCCATAAAATGTATTAACTCTATATTTTTTTGGACATTGTAATTGATATATTGATGATGTTTTCAATAAATAATTGGAATAATGAAAATTTTTCTTGCCTTACTAATGATAAACCTTCTTCATAATGAATTTTTTAGCTTTTTATATTTTTAAATGATATATATATATAATATAGTCAAATTATTAATTATAAATTTTGTTATTCTGGAACTTTGTATTCAATAACTTTTCTTCAGTTCATTATGTTCAACACTTTGTTTGCATGAATAATTAACACTTTTTTTTCCTATTTTTTAGTGGGAACTATCTGGTGCGAGTGCGTGCCCAGGTTATGACCCGGGATGACTCGACTGGTGGCTGGGTACCAATGGGAGCTGGAGGTTTGAGTTATGTTTCTGTGTGTAAAGGGTCCGTGTCTGGTGAAGACGATAAAGTAGAATATCTAATATATGGAAAGAGATTGGCTGATCAGTCGGTAATTATGGTTTTATCAGATATGATTTAAAAGCTACTTTTAAGTATTTGATTTTAAGAAAAGTCCAATTTTGTTAGCTTTAAAAATATTCTGAATTTGTTGATTTTTGTTTTCAGATTTAACTTTGATATTTAATACTTTTGATATGAATACATATATTTTCTTTACATTTACTCATGATTAAATTATATATACAAATCGGTTTTTGATTTTTATGAAAATGAAATGCTGTTGTGCTTTTTTACAGGTCGTCCTTAGTTGCACCATAAAAAAAGACTTCCAGTATAATAAAGTCATGCCTACCTTTCATCATTGGCGTACTGGTGACAAGAAATTTGGCCTAACCTTCCAAACTGCTGCCGATGCAAGAGCATTTGACAAGGGTGTCAGAATGGCCATTGAAGATCTTTCTGATGGTATGCTATGCACTTTGAATTGTAAAGAAATATTTCGGCATCAAATTATACAATCACCATTTATCTGTTTTTTATTTCAATTTAAAATATATGGACCTAGAATTTTGTATTAGGTTTTGGAAATGGAATATTTGATAATTTAACCCACCTCTCTTATCCTTCCTACTTCCTTAAAAAAAAAACCCCTCAAAGGAAGCAAAATTATTCATTTAAAGGAAGAAATGATGTTTAATTTTTGTAGTTGATCAGTTATTTTTAAAGCCAAATACATAAAACCAATATCTATCTAATATCAAGGAATGGAAAACCATGTAATAGTACTTGAAAAGATTCCATAAAAGAATGAAAAGTAATAAATTTACATTTATAATAGGGAAATGCAATTATATTACGATTAAAATAGTGGAATTTTTAAAAGAAATTAACTTCTTTGAGAGTGAGAGAAAAAGTGAACTCAATTGCCAAAAAAATATTTCTACTAGTCTTTTGCATTAGTTTTTGAAAATTCAAAGTGATTAAAAGAATTTAATAATTATCTTACAAACATATGTATTATTATCTCTCAGGCATTTGAATGATCTCCAAGTTACTAATCATTTGAAATTAATAACATGGCAGGATTTTTGAAAGAATTGTAAATTTTTAAGGAAAAAAAGTGATCCTTTGAATTGATTGCATTAAAAAAAAAAAAAAAAACTGTTGAAGTTCAAGAGTGTGAAAAAGTTGAAACTTCTATTAAAAGAGTATTTTTAGTATCCCTGCATTATTCTGCTTGTTTGATATTTCTTTATATGATGTCTGAAATCCGATATTATTTTGTAAGAGTAACTAGTGTTCTGTATGTAATTTTTTTACATTCATCTTTTGTGCTTTCATTATGGATGAAGACAATGTTGCTAAAAAAGGACGCAGCAAATATTATGTTCATAGTGAAGGTAATAGAAGAAATTCTTGCCGTTTTCTCTTATTTGAGATTTAAAAATTTCATGTGTGAAATAAATTTGGATGAGATCTACTTGAATAAAATGTTATGAAGATTTTAAGTATTTTTATATGTTTAAGTTCTTGGTAAGTTTGAGGTTTTTGTTTCAACAAAACTTTTCTCCTGTTGAGATGCAAATTTGAATAAGATCATATATTGAAAGTAATTATATTAAGTTTCCAACAGTTTTCTAATAATAATGTTTTTTTAATCATATTTTACTATGTTTTCATGTACCTGATTTGAAAACTGAATTTATTCTTTTATGAACATTCCTTTACTGAACTAAGTTTAAAGTAATTTTATTTTCTTATCTTTATTTTTTTAATCTGTAGTTAAAGCTTTTAAGTTTCATTTTAAATTCCAAATTCATTAAAGTTGGTGGTTCATTTTGGCTAAAAATTCTTTTTCTTATATTCTTATAAAAATATTTTAATCCATAATCAATCAATATTAAAAACTGTTTAGCATTCTAGTTTCTGACATACTCAATATATGCAGCAAGTTTAATATATTTTAAAACTTTTATGTCTTAAATATATGGGCAATGATTTACTTGTTCCTCTAAGTAGACATTATATAATGTGGGCAGATATCTTAAATATTTAAAACAAGCCTGCTACAGAATTAATTACAAGGATTTTTTTTACAGTTTTTTTTCATATATATTTTAAATTTTTATTTAAAAGTTTTTATTCCTGTCTCTTAAAGTTTATGAATTCTATCTCTAATTTACTTTCTTAAAGAAAGAAAATTAGAATTTTAGAGGAAAGAAAAAAAATTGATTATACATAAGGTAGCCATATAAAGTAATGCTTGTACAACCTTCGTGATTTTTAAAGCACTTTTCGTGTGACGTCACTAAGGGATTCATTAAAAACTCTGAATTAAGTGAACAGTTATATACAAGTTATGTTACACACAAACATACAAAATTTTAGGATAATTTTGATATATATATATATATATATAAGAACATTGATTAAACCATGTAGCACATGCCATTTCTAGACCTGAACTGAGTCTTAGTACTACAAGGTTCCAGAGGACACTATCTCTGACATCATCAGTTAAAAATGTTTATTGTTACAAGAGAGTCTACATTTGTGACTCCACACATTTTCAACATATTTTAAATCCTAGTTATGCTGTGAAAAATTTGTTTTCATTAGAATCACAATTATTGCCTTTTTGTTGATAATGTTATATGTCTCTTTTTAAAAAAAATGAATATTAAAGTTATTCATTTATTAAGTTTCTTATTAATACATCAATTGTTTAATGATTGTTAATAGTAAATAGATGATGTATGATGTAAATAGTTCAATATCTTGTACATGATAATATAATTTTTTCCTGCAATGTATTTGCTTTAAATAATTTAACATTTGGACATCATATGTAGAAATAACAGTAGAGTTAAAATATTTTTGTTTTACATTATTAGTGTTTGTTGGTCAAATTATTTGTTTTAATCGTTTAGAATTTACATAAGAAGAATTCCTTTAGAAGATATTACTTATTCTAGTCAAATATTATGCTTTTTACACTTATTTATTTCTCCTGGTTCTTTCACAATTAGCTAATAATTTGCAATTTTTATCAGTTGATATTTGTAGAATAAGTTGATATTAGCATGAATTTAGCATATCTAAGTAGAAAAGCTGAAATTCTTTCTTTCAATAAGTTTTTAAGATGTAATTTTACTATATAACTTTTTGCCGTAAAGTTAATGACTTTTAACCGTGATTAAATTTATGAAACCTGTTTTTAACTATTCATATTTAGATCTGTTTGAAAACAAAACTCAATTATATATTTTGTTACTTTTACTATTTTCATGTAGAACACATTTAATTGATTTGATTTATTCTTCAACGATTTTACATTTTAAAAAACTTTTACACCTATTTAATGTCTCATTTTCTAACGGATTCTAATCGCTACACATTTGTTTTTCATGCTGCTTTTCTGTGCACTGGGTGAGTTATATTCAACTGTTTTGAGATTATTATTTCAGTCATGATATAAGTGACAAAATTATGAGATTTCGCTGCTGTTCAATTGTTTCATACTTTATTCTGTGTAGTTTAACTAGAATTATTGCTAAAGGTAATCAAATTTGTAACATGGACATATATTTCATATTAATGCATTAGAACAATGATGTATCAAGCTTTGCTTTATTGATGAAACATAATTCAACATAATTTATTGACTAAATCCATTAAAATGTTTATTATTTCTAAATTTTACCAAATTTATTAAAAAGCATTTTATTCCAGGTATTGGTGATTTTCCCAATTTCCATGATTCAGACATTGGTGAAGATGATGTATTCATGGTAAGTTTAAATAATGTTATCGTTTGATTTTATACTTTTTAAATATTAGTTGAATTGTAAAATTTTCTAGAAGATAAATTGAAAATAATTTTACTACCTGTGCATTTTTAAAATCTGCACTGGTCTTTTTTAATGCTTAGCTAGGCTTTTGCAAATCTTTATTAATTTGGACAAGAACATAGGAAAAATAATTAATTCCTCCAATTTTTTTCTTAGTTTTTTCTAGTTCAATCTCCCACTTTTAAAAATTAAAATTAGTTTAAGTATGCTTGTATATGAACTTGGAATGATTTTTTATAATATATTTTAACAATTTCTTCCTTTTAATATTAAACTTTATTTTCAAACGGTAGAGATGTATATGATGAATGTATTATTTTGCTTTGTAGCTGAATATGAGCTAATTATTTTAAATAGCTTCTAGTACAAGTTGTTGTATGCTAGTTTTTGAGATATTTTAAATATGCTGAGTAGTTTTTTTATTGATAGCCTGTATTGTATGATTTTGTTATTTCCTTTCCCATACATTAGTAGAGAATTAAAATATGCATAGTATAAAATTTTTGTTGCTTTAAGAAGTGATGATTTTGTCTTTAAAAGATGTGGCAAATTGGATGGATTTTTTAAAAATAATTATGTATGCTTAAACAAATATAAACATTATTACTTACATTGTACAATTTGTTTAATTATTCTAAAATTAACCCCTGAAAGTGATAAAAATGCCATAAACCATTCAATAATAATGAATTGGATGTAGCAGCCATTAGATTCAGATGTTAATCTTCGGTTTTGAAATTATTTTTTTTACCCAATTATTCATATTTTGAATAATAATCAGGATTTATGAAATATTTTGAATACAAGGAATTATGTTTATGTAATTTTATTTTATCCCACCACACCTATAAATTTTATTATGTTTCAAAACTCAGTTCATTTTCAAATGCTTTAAATTAAAATGTTCTTGTCGATAGCTTTGAATTTAAGTCAATGATTTCTTTATTTTTCTTTTAGACGTTGGAGCTTCCTATTGACTCGCACTCTTCCTCTGGATCCAGCTCTTTCTCCGGTGGCTCTTTTCGACATCCCCTTCAGAGTCTGGATCCTGCAGCTTCACCCTACACCCATCCCCATGCTAATCACCACCACCTTCAACGCATGAACTTTATCCGCTCGCCTCGTTTCCCGGCAGGAATCAACCCATCCAGCAACAACAACATTGGCGGGTATGTCCCAGATCCCACCCAGAGAAGTCGACACGACGATGCTTGGACTAAGGATTCTTCTAGAGTCCCTAGAAAAGATTATCTGGTGGATTTTGAAAAAATTGAAATGACTGGGGATCTGAATTCCTATGTGCAGCTATCCCGAGACAAGGGTTGCAGGACTGAGCACGATTATTCATACCCTGTGGTGGACAGCTTTGGGAAGTCTGGCAGCCGAGACACTCTTGGTAGCTTGAAGAAGCCCCAGAACTTTGATGTTTTCAACTGCCAGATGGCTCCAAGGCTGCCAGTGAAAGCAAAGAAAAAAGACAGTAGATGGAGGAGAGATACTCGCAAAACCCTCACCATTGCACGTGCACAGTGTCGTCATTGTTTAGAAATGTATTCTCCTGAGGATAATCGCCATGGTAGTTGTGAATATGGTCCTGATGCAGTGCTAAAGTGCATAAATAAAGCTTCCTGCATCAAATGTGCTCAGTGTATGTTGTATCATTGTATGTCAGACAGTGAAGGAGACTTTAGCCAGCATCCCTGCTCTTGTGACATGTCAGACGGGCACTGTCCTAAAAGGTGGACAGCCCTGGCTGTGCTGTCAATTTTTGTGCCCTGTCTGTGGTGCTATTTACCCTTTCGCGCTTGTCATCGCTGCGGGATGAGGTGCGGGATGTGTGGTAGTAAGCACGACCCTGCCTGATTCTGACAATTGTGTATATGGTTAAAATGTAATTGAATGAGAAGGTTTTTCTTTTTTTTTTTGGAATGGCATTGCTCTTTGACAAGATGCTACTTGGGAAAAGCATTATTTTCATCTGCCATGAAGAGTTTTGTTATGTGTTGCCATGTTTAAATGTGATCTGTGCATTGCAAATAAAAGTAAATAACTAAAATGAAAGTGTTGCTGCAGTGTAAAAAATATATATTGTGAAGTTTGATATATATATATATATATATATATGATGTATCATAAAAAAGGATATTGGGTTTTTAAGAGCTTGATATATTTTTTTGAAAAATATGGGGGAAAAAAGCATTGTAAAAAATATGTTTATTAAATTAATCTGAAACCCCTTCTTTTCTTAAAGGAGTATGAATATGTTAATCTGTGCCCTTTTATGCTATAAACAATTTTAAATATATTGATTTTTTTTATTTTCCTAACCAATCACTTGGAGCTCTTTTAAAAGACAAAAAAAATCAAAATAATGCTTTATTTGTTTACAATTTCAGAATTTTTGTTGTATGGAGATTTTTGTTTTATGAACTGGCCACATTTTCAATGGTTAAATGTACTTTTTTTTTATTGTATTATATATAATTGTAAAGATTTTTAATTTCATGTATGTACATTTTTAAACCACTCATTGCATAGACAATTGCATATTGTCTAACGTTGTTACAAAATTTTGAAATGGCATGTCTTGAAACTAGTCAGTCCATCATCTCCCTTTGATTTTGTTTTATACATAATGCATAAATGTCATATCTCCATTTATTATAAATGGAGGCTTTTGATAATATAATACTTAAAATATTATCCCAGTGCTATTTTATTTCTTTTTGCTAATTGCTTATTAGGGGAAAAATTTAAACAGATTTTTTTCCTTGATTATTTCCTGTGAATAAAAAATGTAACATGAGTATCAGTTTAATACTATTTTATATACTTTAAAATCACAAATTTTGCCTGTTTTGGGAATTGGCAGACCAATATTTTAGTAATTTTTGGATGATTAAGTATTATAGATAATTAAATGCAAGAAATGAAAGATATTATAAAAGATACTACTAAATATTTATATTCATGTTTATTGGACATGAGTAAATTTTATTGTTATATATAAATTTATCTATTCAAGTTCTTTGTTACATTTTTTGTAAGTTACACACTTGTGCTTAAAGTTGCAATTTTGCTTTGTAGTAGTTGTATATCAAGAAACATACAACTGTCTAGAAGTTAAGCAACTTGATGTGTGTGTTCGTTCATGCTGTAAAGATCGAGTCTCATATTTTACATTTTTAAGTACATAAATTTTGTATATAGACTCATTCCCTCCTATTTGAATTTGAAAGGTGTTTTAAAATAAGATTGCGTGCCAAAGTAACATGGACATGAAAAACTAATCTGTTGTTTCCTATAGTAATATCCCCCTACATAGTAACATGTAAGAATATAGTTCACAACAAATGTCTATTTTGCTCAAAAATCAAAGAAAAATAAACTTAATCCAAGCACATTAAATTTTTCTAATCATGAATGTATTTTGCTGAAAATAAGACAATGAAGAATATATATATATATACATATAATATTTGTATATTTTTTGTTATTGCTGCATTTAATTTTTTTTTTTCATCAATCATTCTCAGCAGTTTGTTTTTACATATGTAAAAGTTATATTAAAAAGTACATCTAGTTTAAAATTACAATGGTGATTTTTTTAAAACTGTTGTTTAATGTTAAATAAATGATTGCTTAAACATCTCATCTGATATTGTCATTATTCTCCTTTCTATATAAATAAAGTTATAAATCCTTTAATTAAATGTGGTTTTCTGTTTTATTTTATAAAAGAGTAAATTTTATGCAACTTTAATATTTATTTTTTGTATGCTTACTTTATGGACAAAAATTTCTATTATAGTAATACTACTGCATAGAAACATTCCATTCCCTTTTATTTAGTGTAATATTTCTTTTTTTAAAGTTCAGCTTGTACCATAGAATTTTTTTTTCTTTACATTTGACACCTTAAGGTTTTAAAATTATTTTATGACATTGATGATTTCAGACTATTTTAACGGAAAATTATGTGATAAATAAGGATATTTAAAGACAGTATTATCATAAATTTTTGAAAGAAATTATATTAATCAGAATACTGTTAATAAAAATAAAATTGTTCCCTTTTTTTGTGGATTAAAAAGCAGAGCAATGTTTATTTGCAGTATGTGTGAGGAAAAAATTAACTGTAATTTCTAAATGAATGATGCTATCAAGATATTTCTTATCATAATATGAAATTAGTAGAGTATGTTAATTTTTTAAAAATAGGAAATTGATCTGATATTTAAAATTAACCCATTTATGTACAAGCAAGCTTACATGCATCAGAAAATGCAATTTTCAATGCAGTAGTATATTTGGATTTATGGATAAAACTGACAGTTTGAGCAAACTTCAAAAAGAATTCGATAAATAAAGGAATACTCATGATTTTAAAAAAAACCTTTGGGAAAATTGGAAATCTCTTCTGTCCAAGGTATTAATTTCTCTTAAACTTTTGGATGAAATGAGAGAAAACATTTTATTCTGTTGATTTTTTAAAAATGTGTGTAAATGAAAGATCCTTTGGTTAAATAATTTTCTTTAAGACTGAATTGTATAGACGTAATGCTCATGAAAATTGTTTAAATTTTTTAATCAATTGTATTCAAGTCATTACAGCTATCACATGGTGAAAATTAAATGCTCTGTACGATAAGGACTTTTCCATTATAAACTAAAAAAAATTGACATTTTTAATCTATATTTTAATGTTGTAAATTTTTATAACTTCTCTAACTTACTCGGTTCTGTAAATCTAAAAGAGACAAAAAGGAAATTGCCAGTTTCAGAATCAAATCTGGACTTAAAAAGTATATTAATTCTAGGTAGAATTATGCATGATTTTTAATATGAACATACCCCCAAAAAGTCAATATGAATAATTAGAAAAATGTATGGATATTAAGTTTTCACTAACAGTTCAATAATTGAAATAGTTTACTTATTCATTAAACAGATTTTAGATTGACATTTATTTGATGAAATGGAATTGCAATATATTTTTTATTCTTAGTAATTGAAGTAAACACATTTTAAAGTATCGTGATTTATTCTGATTAATGTGCAATAAAATAAAATGACATGCATTCAAAATTAAAACAATTGTTTTATTTTCAATCAATTTTTATTTCCTGGGGTTTGTAATGATTTTATTTATTTTTGAATCAGCATATCGCTAGGTTTAATTCATTATTTGAGAGTTGGATGAAAAGATGCAACTTATTGGTGGTTTCACTTTGAATTTCAGGTTAATTTGTTATCAACTGACTTGAACTATGCATAGCATATAATTTTTAGTAATTAGAGATATGCCTTTTAAGATATGAAACTTGGTCTGCTCAATAAACAGTGATATTCAGATTTCTTATTTTTGATGACAATATGTTGATAACGAAGTGGATGTAAAATCTCGTTTAAAGGGGGGGGAATCTCAAAGTATATGAGAATTCATAAGTTTGTAATGTAATAGTAATTCCAATGTAAATAGATGTTGAGTTCTCTAATTTTATTTAATTCACCTTAAGCTTCCATACAGTTATAATAAGCATGGAATATTTTGTAGCAACAAATCACTTCGAATTTATTTGAAATAGATTTGTTACAGGAATGGGAAAAGTAAATTTCCCTCATTAATACAGCATTCATCACAATTATTTCATCAAGTGTCGCATGCTTTTGCTAATATCTGTTGCTGTTTGTGTATTTGTTAAATATTTAAGTTCAATACTTGTATGAGAATATGATGTAAAACTTTACGATTACTATGTACATAGTGATTAAAATGATAATATTCAACAGTTCATTGCTATTAAAACTAGTGATTCTAAGTTTTAATCTATCCATGTCTGAAAAGTGTTATTGATGCAAATTTTTTTTGAATAAAAGGTTTTGTTAAAGTTTGAATAAAAAGTTTAGAATAGAAGAGTTAGGCATTAGTTAGTTGCGACATTCCAGTTTGAAATTATATGATTGATTATTGTCCATATATTTGAGAAATAAGTTGAATAAAAGGCACATCTAAACCAACATTAATCTCTTCAAGCTTTTCCACCATTTCAACAATAGACAGATTTCAAAATTTGATGAATGTCATTTTTTTTATGCTTAGTTTTTAATAAAACTTGCCACTAGATTTGAAAATCAGAATTTTGAAATTTATGACACATAAACCACACTATAAGGTCTGGTCTTATTTAGATTTTTATTTTTAAAAAAAGTATCGTTTATGTTTAGTTAAGACAAATTTATATATATATATATATATATATATATATATATATATATATATATATGGAAATTAATTATATAAAAACGTGTTTCCCTTTAATTAAGATTTAGATTGAGTATTTTTATTTCGTAATCATCAATAACATTAGGAAATTTATTTATCATGCCAAAATAAAGTGCAATTGAAAACCATGTGGAAGTTATGAGCTACTGGAAATTAATACAAGATCTTAAAATTTAGCATTGCGTTAAATTAGATGAGGACGGATTTTCTAAAAAACAATAACTGTTTATATTGGATGGGAACAGCTGAAGATACATGCATATTTATTCACAAATATCTTGCTAGCTGGGGAAAAAAGAATAATAGTTATGTAACAGAAATAAATATACATTTTCTCTAGAAAGATATTTTTAGTCAATTTTTTGATTATAATATCACTTTTCTTCTTCATCTACATATCCACCCAAACTGGATATAAGATAATTTTTCAAGTAACTGATGGATGTTAATAACAGAGCTTAAAATAATTGGTTGTTAAAATTCCATGTCTCCAATAACAATTTATCCAAGTGTTGATTATTGTTTTTCTTTTTCTTAAAACAGGGGACAAAGCAACTATCAAGTTCATATATTAAAGATATTTAAAAATGTAAAGAATAATGGATACATATATCAATTTTCTAAACAGCTGTTCCATTTCTTTAAGAAATTGGTTAAATTTTAAATCTCTTTTCTACATTGCTTTTTTTTTATTTTCCTCTTTGTTTCAGAGTTTATATTCTCTCTATAGTGTTACTTGCTTTTTTAAAAATTGAAATATGTCTATGAGTTATGATTTTTCTTCATTTTATGAAAAGCTGTAATTTATTATTTAATCAATTTGGTTTGCTTTTTCCTTTCTGCATTCATCAAAAATCAGCCATTATCATCCATTTTATGTTTAATCAATTCAAAATAATATTTTTCTCTAATGAATTAAAATAAATGTTTTTTTTTCATGATTAAATATTTTTATAGCATTAAAATAGTGAAATAGAATAAAAATTATTGATTTAGATATTAAATTATAGAAGCAGGGAGTATAGAATGGAGATATTTTCAACTTACTATTTCTGGAAAAAACTAAGAAACATTATGGTATTGCTGTTTTTTATACTATCTAAAAAACTGAAATCTATCTAAGAAACTAATATCAAAGACTTTCTTCATTTTAGTACATTTTAAAATAAATGGATTTTTATATAAAAAAATAACTTGTTTTCTTTTTCTCTTTTAAATACAATAATTAACAAAGTTTATTGTACTAATACCTAATATGCTATGTCAAAGTATTTTTATCACTTTTATATTGATTGATTCTATTCTACATGAACTGAAACACAGGTGCTTAAAAATATTAGACATGGAATATAAAACTTTCAGAATCACTATTTTTTTTTGTTTTGCTAGCTACATTTCCAGTGAAATATATGTTTGTTATTATATGTTAATCGAAAGACAATGTTTAACTTACTCTACAGAAGTCTGTAAATGTATGCATGAAAAGTGTAAATAATTTCTTTTGACCAAAAGAAAATATGTATTATATCCAAAAAAGAATAAATGGCATTTAAAGATTTGGAATGTTTAAAATTCTTTATACAGAAATATACAATATTTATAATGTACATACATGCTAAAAAACGCTTCTTTACATTTTATGTTGGGAATTTATCATCTAATAAGAGAGTGCACCGATTGTGTATTGACATAACTTTTCTCTGCACATTTGAAAATACATGCAAGTACACATCTTTCCATTTCGGACTTGCTTTATTAGCCCTTCTGAAAATAAAACAAAAAATGATAGTATTAAAATTTTCAGAAAATCTCTCTCTCTCTCTCTCTCTCTCTCTATATATATATATATATATAATGCAATCTAAAATGAATAATGTTTGAGAAGTGTAGTCAAATCAGATTTAAATTATAAGATAGTATATATCGATTATAATCAGATTAAATAATCATAATTCTTTCACAATTAAAGCTCAAAATAATATTTATTTATTTATTACGAATGCCCAGAAGATCGTCTATGACACCAATAGATATCTAGCCTTCCAATACTTCTGAACTTTGCAGCTTAAAAACACAAATGCAGACGCGAATTAAGATGAGTAACATAAAAAATTTAATGTTGCCTGCACAGAGAACATAAAGGAGAGTCACGAAGTCCGAGCCAATACAAGTACGCGGACAAACACTCATGGCCTGTAGGTAGGGTGGAAAAGTGACACAGCTGCACTTCTAGTAGAATCTAGTATCAATTTTGTATCTTGAAGCAGGGAAGCCCAATGCTATCCGACAGAATCACACAGCGCTCTGTTTTATCCTGGAGGCACATTTTTTTTCTTCAGGAGTTTGACTGAATGAAATGAGAGTCTTTTCAAAGCTCTCTGGAGAACTTTTGTCATCCCTTTTAGCCAAAAAGTCGGTAACCCCGTTCCCAGGAAATCCACAGTGAGCCGAGATCCACTGGACGCCGAGAGCTCTCTGCACTCCAGTATATGGGTATTGTCTGCGTATTGTCTATTTGCAAGCGATTGAAGAACAGTGAAAATGTCTGACAAAATAACCGTTTTGCAAAATGACGTGGAACGGAAAGCCAGTTGTTTTAATGCGATATAAATAGCTTCGATTTCACCATCGTAATGGGTGGAATGAACACCTATTGATGATTAGCATGTAAAAAGATCACAACACACAACAGCTCTCTCTCCAATTTCATCGCTAAACATCAATCCATCTGTGTAGCCCCATGTCTCTAAAATATTTGTTTACAATGGTAGATAGAGAAATGGCACAAATGTGTTGTTCGCTCATATGACTCTTATTAATCTGCATATCCAGCCTCAGACACACTTAGATCTCTCCATACTCCAAAGGGTAAACAGATCTTCAGAGAGGTTGTGGGTTGTAGTGGACATTCATATCAGTGGCCAAATTATAAATAAATTCTTTTGTATATTATAAAATTTTCCCATTTCCTAATATAATGACATTTTTTTTTATCAAAATGATATACTATAAAAAAGGGGCTTACTATTTATCGTAGAGGAGCTGTATATACAGTCAGTACTTCTTTTATATTTAACTATTAATGGCTTAACTTTAGATCCAAGACGGTGATGGTGAATCATAGGCACACGTGCCATTGATAGAACAGGGCACAATACTTGGGGATCGACACCGATCAGAACGGTTTGCATTTTAGTGCAAAATAACAAAGCTCATTATGAAGTATTACGAACAAACGCAAATGTTCCCATTCCATTTTAAAAAGCGCACAGATATTTATAAAAAAATTCGCTTGCTGAGGAAAGAAATTGATTTAAAAAGAATTTTTTCAATTGATGGTGCTTCAAATATGGTGGGTAAAAAATGATTTCATTAGTTTATATCAAATAGAGGTAGCAAATTCAATTCTTGAACGCCACTGCATTATTGACCTACACCTTGTGTTCTACGATTGGTTTAACATCTCTTGATAATGTAATGGCGTTAATCACAGAAATAGTCAACTCCATATCGTCGTATGCTTTAAATAAGCGAAACTTTGCTTTGTTGGATGCAGTCAACTCGGTATACAACTGCTTACTAATGAATAATAATTTTCACAGGTAGAATGATGGGTACTTGTTACTAATGAATAATACTGGCTCACTGGTTATTAATGAATAATAATTTTCATTGGTTCAAAAGCGGAAACATACTTCAAAGATTTGTTGGCCGCTTAGCAGAAATTAATTGTTTCTGCAAAATGGGAGGGAAATTGAAAATATCCACAGTTGTTGGATGTTATGTGACTCTCAGAATTTAAGTTTTTTGGACATATGCCAACATTTCAATGCGCTGAAAGTAAAGCTTCAAGGTACAAATAAAACAATTATTGTCATGATGGATCTCATTCGCGTTTTTGATGCTGGATTAAAAAAAAAAAAATTTTTCCATGTTTCCAAAATTCGTTACTGGCATTGTTACGTATATTGCTTGTTAATCTAATTTTTTTAAAAGTAATTTTTTTTTTAAAAATAAATTTTTTTTAAAGATGTACACGAGGAACCAGATGAAGAAAAGGTTACTGAAGTGATTCCGTAATCAATCGTCGCCATAATTTAGTCAACCAAGGAATTTTCAGACAGATTTTCTCAGTTCAAAGAATAATCGGAGACGCTCCGGCTTATTGTTCCCTGATATGATTCCATTTCATAAACTGGACGTGTTCCAATTCGATTAGTCGGAAATTGAAGAATTTGAAATTTAACTGATTGATTTCCAGTCTGTTCAATATGGATTCAAAAATTTATTGAAACAAAGACAAGTTAGAATTAAATGGGATAGAAAGATTAACAAGCAATATACGTAACAATGCCAGTAACGAATTTTGGAAACATGGAAGCCGCAGTTACACGACCTGTGAATCTTCAGACGACCCACGCGTTTCCCCTTTTTACCCCTCTTGCGGTTTCTTGGGGTCCTTTGACGCCTGGACACTTTACCGACAATTTTCAGGAAAACTTCGGACGCGTCCGCAGACGTCAAAGCATCCCGAGAAACCGCAAGAGGGGTAAAAAGGGGAAACGCGTGAGTCGTCGGAGATTCGATGCGTCGTGTAACTGTCCCTTAACTGTTTGGAGAAGCCGGCTCATGCTACTTTAAACATATTTTTATCTGTATATGCATGTGACTCTTTATTTTCCGCGATGAATAACATTAAAAACTCGCTTAGAAACCGTTCAGCATTCATTTTGACAAAAGTAACACCTTGCATTTTTAATATAATTTATTTGTCATTTACTCTGCAACAAAAGAAGTCACATTCATGTTACTTTAATTTGAATTACACATATTACTGGAATCTTTGCTACTATACAGTGCAAAATGTTAAAAATTATTCGACGGAACGTCTATACTTCATTAAATATTTCTTCAGAAAAAACGGCACGTTAATCTATAAAGGTTCAAAGATATAAACTGTAGAGTATTTCTAATTTGAAAAATGCTCTGAAAGAAGTACAGAATTATTTATAATATTCAACCGGAAATCGATAAATTCCCGATAGAAAAAAAACGAAAGGTAGGAGCATACGGGGCAGCTGCCCCGGGCCTCCAAAATGAATAGAAAGTGTTGTTTATGCTTTCTTGTTTCAATTATTTTTTTTTGCCGAGTGAAAGGTATGTGTATCAAATCAGTTTGTGATCGCTAAGTCCTTCATGTCGAGAGTAATAGCATAGGGGTTACTGGGTTAGAGGTGATCGTTCTCTGTTCCAGGTCTAAATTACGATCTGAGATGAATGAATGAAGTCCGCCCCTTTAAATGGGTTGTGAAGTGTGAGCAGCTAAGTCGTACTCTAGGCCCTAGATGGCGCTACAAATAAAACAAAGAGACGCATTTCTTAGGCTTAAAATCTGCTGATTGAATCAGCGAGGGTTTGCCCACGGCAAGTGCCATTAGTCACAATACAACATGACTTTTTAAGCATTGCTTTTTAAAAACAAAAAGACAGAGGGACCTCCTAAGAAGTTTTTGACCCGGGGCCCAATTAGGCTAAGTCGGGCCCAGACTAAAGGCGTTATACCACATAACATCTAGCATGGCATAGGTATACTCTAGCTTAAACTCTTTCTGAGTTCTTTCTCACAGATAGATATTTCAAAAAACGTGTTTTTTCGAACTCAGGGATGTTTAAAACGTGGAGACTCAGTACGCCACTTTTCTGCATTCAACACTGATGAATTAGAACTTGTTTACAAGCAGAAATTGCTATAAATCTCTAGAAAGGATCGTTTTGATGAATTTATAATGCTAATGCTGGTAGAGATGGATTTTTAAACTAGAAATTACAAACATTCAACAGATGAAACATTTAGAACATTTTGATGCCTATTGACAGATTTCTTTTCCCTCATATGACCTTGAACAATAATCACATCTGTTAGCACTTCCAAACCATAGAACCCAATTGTAATAGCCTCAGTGCTTACCATCTTGCTAAACAAATTTTATATGTTTAGGTCTAACCATAGACAGCATTCCTCTTTAATGTTCAGCCCAAGAAAATTGCAAACTAACAATTCAGGAGGTCAGTATAATCAGCAGAATTGATACAACCAGGATCCCAATGCCCCATCCATTTAGTGGGTTGTAAATCATCAATATGTGGTGTTTTTGACTGTCTATGAAAAGCAGATAGAATGGTCATAGATTTGGGCTAAAAGTAGGCAGTAAACAGTGGCAAACATTAGGGAGAATGAATATAAAAACAGTGAAGATCAGAATTGGAAAACTCATATTCAAGAGTTCATACTGCATAAAAGACCTTGAAGACATTTTCACAATTGTATTTAAACAGAAAACATTGAATTAATATTAATTACATTTTACTTTGCACATTATTTTTTGTGTTCATTATATAATTAAAAATAAATAAAATTATATACAAAATAAGCCTGAAACATTAATATGCAACAATTTTTCAGATTAGAGGTTTATATTTCTATTAACATTTTTCATATACTGATCTATTTTTTAATTCACAAGCAATTAAAGTAGTAGGGGGCACATCCTATCTAAAACTGAATTTTTTCTATGAAGTAAGATGAAAGAAGAAAAAACAATGCAAGCAGAATTTACCCATATTTTTACCACAATCACAAAAATTAATTTCATGTGCCATGACAAGGTGGAAATATGACAACTTCTATGTGCCAAAAAAGAGCATCTAAATTCAAAGTGCAATTCAGTTTTAAGTTTTTCCTGCAGACTCAAGATGGATATACTAAGATAACCATCATATTATAGATTCCCCTAGCATGAAAATACTCGATTTATTTTATCTCACTGCTATAGGGTAAACAGTAAGTTCTGAAGATTCTTTTTCTTGAAGAATCATTAGTAAATTCTTTATAGTGATTAGAATTTATACAATATGAAAGGAGTCCATGGTCTCACTTAGTTTAAGTAAAATAAGAAATTAAAGTGACTTTCAATTTGATCATAGAAAATTAAGAAATAAATAATTTCCAAATTTCTGTCATTTTGCTGAGGAAATAAAAAAAAATAAAAAATACAATAATAAGTTAAAGAAGAGAAAACAGATGGATTATAAATAGAATTCTATTCATTAATTTAATATATTCCCACCAGGAAAGAGGAGTGATTCAAATCAGGAATATACTTTTACATAATAGGAAGGAGGGAGATTGATTAACTATGATTAATGTAATGGAATAAAATAATTATCACACTCATAAATATATATAGACAGAGAATATAAAAATAATATTAAACATAAAATAAATTAAATTTTTATAAGCTTAAATATGGGAAAGTTTCCTATTCAAAACATCAGGAAATCAATATGTAATTTCAGGTCATTTTTTTAAAAAACAGAAAAGCATAATTTCTTACTTTTTTTGTATGAAATTATCGACTATATAAATGTAAACATATTTCTAAGTAGGTTTGTGGCCAAAGAGAGAGAGAGAGAGAAGACACTTTTGAATTTTAAACCTTACTTTACTCAACCCCAGGAGGTATAGTTTATGTAAAAGAGACAAGGTATGCCCAATGAATAAATAATATGAAATTCTGATAGGAATTTTTTCACACATGTCAATTTAGGTAAGAGGAAAATAGATATAATTTAAAAGAATTTGTTTTGACCGACAGATTTTTATCCCTTCGCTTGGAGTTCGGGAAATTGTCAATTTCAGCAATTTTAGAGCTTGTGTAGTATTAATTAAATAAAAAAATTAATGCAATTGGATCAAAAAATAAGAGAACACTTTAGCATGGAGTTAATATAGCTTAAATAAAGAAAAGAATTAGGGAATTAATTGAAGTTTAATTTATATTTAAAGATATCACTGAATATATATATATAGTCACCTGTAAAAATATTTTCCTAGCACCTCAACCTTCCATAAATCATAATCGCAAAGCTTAATTAAAAACGTTTTCAAGTCCTTAACATCTTCTTCCAGAGGATCTAAAATAGAAGAAAAAGTATATTATTAAAATCATATAATAAATTATGCTTTGTTTTTCAGTAATAATATGCCAAAGCAAAGGAAAATTATGAATAATGCTATTCATTAATTATTAGTAGAGTAGTTATAGAAATAGTTAGAGATAAAATTAAAAGCATTTAAAAAAAGATTTTTTAAAAAATTTTAAATTAATAAAAAAGTGTTTTACAGCTGTATTTTAAAGCTGCAATAAAAATTTTTTTTACAGGAGTTATTAATTTGATTTAATTTTAGAAACAAAAATCCAGCCTAAAAGAATATTTCTTTTTTGAAGTCTATGTTTGTATATTTATAATGAGCTCTAATTCCTACAAATATGCCAAGTTTATTATATATGTATTTCACTGAGGAAGCAATATATTAAATACTTAGTTTTTCTGCATGTGCCTGTTTAATAACAAAAAGTTTTTTAATTAAAAAAATAATAAAAATGGTGAGAATTTTTTCAGACAGAACATTTATTTATAAAACTGAACTGGATGCTAAGTGTATTTGCTTCTTAAAAAGAGGATGAATAAAAAATTCTCAAAATTTTTTAAAGACTAATTTGCCACATGTATGAAAGTGTATTAGTGAATTCCTATGTAAGTATAAGAACAGTGTCTATAAAAGTTGAAATCTTTTTATTTATGAAATATTTAATAAGCAATATATTAAAAATATTTTATATAAGAAATTTTGTAGAATTTAAGATATATTATAAATTTATTATAGGAGTAAAAAAATTCCTCACAAGTAAATGTGGAAGGGTGATTTTTTTAAAATCCTTTTGATGGTATGGTGGTACAGATGGAAATAACTTTAAAAAACTAAAAATTTAGAGTTAAAAAAATAAAGCAAAAAAGATTTTTCTTCAACATTCGTGCATAACACAATTTAACAAACAATAGAAAAGAAAATAAATTATGTATTTTTTACTGTTTTTCCCTAGCATATGCAATCAAAATGTGACTATAGTTTAAAATTTTGGTTACAAGAATACTTAACAAATTTTATTTATTAAGCTAATTGCATTTTTGACTTTCAGAGTTTTCATATTTATAAATGGATAGATCATTGGATAATCTAGTCTTACAAGAAAAGAACACAGGCTCTGGATGAGATGTAATGTAAAGGTATTATACCTGACATTACATTTGATAAAATATTGAAGTGCAATAGCCAGCCAAATTCAAGAAAATGCTTTCAAAATTTTTGCGATATCAAAGAACAAACATCACTTTAGATTAATTGTAATGAATAAAAATATTACTTATTTCTACATAATGTGAATAAACAAACAAATATGTGCCTACCATCTGTGCTGTCCATCCATTCTTTTATCAAGTCTCTTAAATCATCAAGTTCAATTACTCCACCCAAAGTTGGGATTTCTTCCTTAGAAAACTCATCATAATTGACCTCAGGTGCTTCATTTGAAAATATCTGTAAAAAAAAAAAAATTGAAATCAAATAGATTCTGATGGACATAGTAAATAATAAGCACATGAATAAATAAATAGCATTAACATAAACAATATAAAAATAAACAAAAATACTATAAATATATAGGAATTAAATAACTAACCTTATCAAGACTAACCTTATCGAATGATTTTAATGAAAGAATGAAAAACTACTGTAGTTTAAAATATTTATGTTTAAATCTAAATACATCATACCTTTCGTATTTTATTGAAATTTAGATTTCATTTTTGTATCACAAGAAACATTATGATAACATTTACTTCTGCTTTTAGAATTTTGAAGAAGTAAATGATAAATTCATAAAATTAAATAACTTTTAATGTTTTCTAAAATTTTTTAACATTTATTAATATAGAGAAAGAGGAATTTTTATACTATTACAGTAATTTGCATTCTATGCACAATAAGAAAAAGGAAACTATTAAAATTCATAAATAAGAAAATAATTCCTATCATTATCAACAAATTTTAATTTAATATTCAAAAAATAACTACATGCCGTTCTATGCAATATTTTCCCTGTTTAGTAAAACTGAAGAAAAGTTAGCAAAATTTCACAATGAAACTGATAATCATAAGGTAATATGCCTTCTCATAACGCAGATGAATGCATTTCCATGCATTGGTGCTCCTCAGGTCAAACTGTTTGTCCAAATTTGGCACAGACACAACTTGGAGAATTAAAATGTAACCTTTAAGAGATTTATTTTTAAAAATTCAACTAATTAAAAATTATTCAAAATGTCAAAAATTTTCTACAATCATTTCTGCAAATATAAATGCATAAATTTTAAATTTTTACCATGTCAAAATTTAAAAAAAAATTGTCTTCCTAATGATAACTAGTTAAAACATTTTGCAGTTTAAAAAAAATCATCATATACTTTTTTTGTTTGCCTCATTTCCAAGAATAGAGTGTATTGTTGCTGAAATTCCAAAACAAATTTTATTGTTTCAAAAAATAATTGATTATAAGATTTTCCTCTAGCAATGAAAGCTAAAGAAAAAAGATTCTGTTTAAAAAATATGTTATTTGAAGCAAAAATTTGAAGTTACCAGACTGCAAGATTTAGAAGATGGGCAAGTCATTTAATTATGTTCTTAACAGTGCTATGATAAGATAAGACAAGTCTCTATTGCATGGTTTATACACTGATAATATTTAAGGCAATTAAAATAACTCGGCTTTAAATATTTGAAATATGAAAGCAATATTGAATTATACAGAAATTATATCCAAACAATTTGAAATGAAATACAATCAATATTCCCAGCAAACTAACAGGTTGCCAAAGGTAATAAATGTATCAAAAATAAACCGTAAGTCAATAATGCAGAAATTGCTCAGACAACAACTTTTCAGTTAGTAAGATATTCCAGACAAAATAAAACACATATTTTACCTGTTCAGTTGATGAATATATTTGCTTTGATGTAGATGGTTGAGGTTCATGAATGTTACTTGAAAGATACCCACTACATGAGTCTAATTGTTTTGAAGTAGATGGTTGGGGTACATGAGTTTCATATAAGCGATACAGGCCATATGATTTCAATACTTCTTTTTTTAAGTCCACAGGTAAAGCATTGAGAACACTTTCATCAAGCTAGTCAGAAAAAAGAATAAATATCAGAATTTTTTTGAAGAACTAATTTTTTTAATATAAAAAACAAACAGAAAATTGATTATCAGGATATTTACTGGAAGGTGAGAATAGATGACCTTAGAAGGATTTTTTTTTAAAAAAAATTAATTCAAATCTTAATTAATCAAAAATTTATTGAAACTTTTGTAGTTTTGTTTTTCAATAACTCTATTAGGAAAACTTAAATATATTACAAAACAGCCCCCTCCCCCATCAACTTAAAAAATAAAAGATGTTTTTAAATTTTTTAAAAAAATATTTTATGCACATTTTTGTAACAAAAAAAGCATGTAAAGTCAAATTTATCTCTACTATTATGTTATGCATACAGGTTAAAAATATTAGTTTTTATCAACAAGTTGTTATCATATTGGAAAAAAAAAGTCCAAAAAAGATTAAATTAACTTGTAGTGCAAATATGTTAATTTATTTCAGTAAAAAATTATCACTGCAAAATAAAAAAGTGTCATTTTAAGCTGATATTTATGTGAAAGGAAATAAATATGAACCATGATATTTTTTTATGGAAAAATAAATGCAAAAAGTTACCCATATAATTGGTTTAATAATTCTATATTATTTTTAAAAAAACATGGCATATATATCCAGGATGCTCCCTTTAAGTGAAGCTCAACAAATAATTTCAAAACTGTTAATATTAGGCATATATATCTAAAGGGAAATTTGTCTAAATGAAGAAATGATTTTTTTAGACAGTTTGAGTCATTATTTGTTCTGGTGAAATAGAAATTTTTAATTTTTATAGAAACCCTAGGAACTATGATTTATATTTCTAAAATACACCTAAATCTTCATTTTTGGGAAAGATTTAGAATTTTCTTTGTTGAATCATTAGCATAAATCATATGAGAATAAAAGCCAGGGTTTTTTTTTTTTTTGCATTTAAAGGATTTTTTTTAAAAAATATTGATTTGCTATTTAAATTAACAGTTACTATTTTTATGTGATGAAACAAATCTACATTAGACACTTAAGAGGAATAAAAAAACATTTTTATATTAGTGTTTTTAATGATTTAAGAAACAAAATTTAGAAAAAACTCTGAAAATATGAAATAATTAAAACTATGCCACATTTATAGCTTATATTTAGTAGAACAATTACTGAGTAAGTTATTAGTATAACTTTCAGAGAAAAGGGGTGAGGAATATATATTTACAGGCAAAAACAAGATAATTTGATTGTAGCATATAAGTAGAGCTGGTTTTTCAACAAGGAATAGCTGGACTGAATGGAAGGAGAGGAGGTTCTAGACAAGTTGACTAAAAAATATAATTAGCATAGTTGAAACACAGAACTAAACAATATTAGAAAGTATTAAGTAAAATTTTTAGTAAGTACTTTCTTCATAATAAATTGTTAATTATTTATTAACTAATTATGTTATTGTTACAAGCAGGCAAGCGCTGTGAAAATGCACCAAAGATGGTGGCGTTTGACAAGGAGTTACGCACCAGCTTGGCTGGTTTGGCAAAAGGAATAGTCTAGTAGCCACTGAATCTCGCACGGCGTTTTGAGAATTTTGGCAAGTTTTGGGGCACACGCTTCCTCGGCTATATAAGGGATGAGTGTCCGGAATCAGATAGTTAGTTTTTCCCCTCTCGGAAGAGGAGTTTCCCACTGGACAAGTGGATTAGTGAGCAGTGTTTGTGCTTGCTGTTAACATTGTATTATTGAGCTCGCTGCGATTTACTGTTGCTGTGCTATAGGATATCTGATTTGCAGTCTGTTTTTATTGTGCATAAGACTTGCATTTATGCTGTAAGTGGCTGTTGACTGCTGGATTGTATTTATCTGAAATTTTTACTTTATCAATTATCCTATAAATAAATTTGTTTGTGCTGTCCTCAAATAAAGTCCATTCAATCCGAACCCGCAACGTTAAAAACGTAACATTATATTCCCCTTGACAGAACTCATAAAATTATAATTTTTAATTCCATAAATGTTCAAAACATTATTTCTTTATATTCCATTAAAGTTAAATGGTTACATTTTTAAGTGCCAAAATCATTAAATTATCATTTTTCAAGTATTAACCAATGACATGCTGAAAAGTGTTAAAAAGAAACAAATATTCATAAATTAATAAAATAAAAAATAATTGAATTTAAAAATGTATGGGAATGTGGGACTAAATTTACCTGTTATTATAAGAGGGATTTTATAATATGAATTGATGGAGCTATAAAATACCATGCACGCAACTTAAAAGTATACAAAATGCAATTGCTTATTTTTTTTAGTCACAAAATGAATATTTTCTAAGCAAATTTTATTTTATTTTCATTAAAAATTACTTTTTTTTGGCAATTGCTTGGATTAGCTCCAACTCCAATTAATTTGACCAGTTTGAATTATATAATGACATCATTTTCAATCAATACTAACCAAACAAAAGCTCAAAAAAAAAAACTAAGAGGATTAATAATTTATTAAACTGAAAAGTAAAGAACTAATAACCTTCTTTTAATCAAAACCATAAAAATTAAATTACCCCTTCAGTTGAATTTGTATTTGCTCCTCTAACAACATCATCATTTTTCTTAGGTGTTACCTTTGGTGAATTATTTGGTTTGGAAGTATATGAAGTTGAAGGCTGCTGTGAAGTCGTTAATGTTGAATTTTCACTTTTTTTGCTTGAAATATAATCATTCAAAACTTCTTTTCTTAAATCATCAGGCAAAGCATTTAAAAAACTCTGATCAATCTGAAATGAAAAATAGTTAGATAAATTTAATTAACCATATGCCTTTTCACTTTTAGATTAAAACATTATTTTAATTCAATAGAAATAACTTACACCAATCATATCAGATTGTGAAGAATTTGAATCTTCTTCATCTCTGAATTCTTCATTTCTTTGGCTTTGGCATAAGTATTTGACAGATTCATCTACTTCATTTGCTGATGAAGTTGAGGCATTTTGATTCAAAAAATTTCCATCACATTTAGGTGATTTGGTTTTGCATGACTCTAAAATTTCTTTCTTCAAATCTTCAGGTAAAGCTTCGAAAACACTCGGATCTATCTGTAGAAAGATTGGCATATATAACAAAATGGTACTAAGGTGCTTGTATAGTAAATTTTAATTTAGGAAAGAAAGGTATAGCTTTAAAAAAATGCACTTAATGTAACATTTTAATTTACCTCTTTTGGGAGATAATCTGCAATGTTGTATGATTTTGCTTTTGATGTTGATGGTTTACTTGATAAGAAATAATCAATTGTTTTAACTCTTTGCCCATTTTTAGAAGATGATTCAGACTGTTTTACTGGAGATATATTCTAAAAAAATAATAAATATATAAATGAACACGCTAAATTTCAAAGGTAAAAGTAACTATTGATGTAAATAGAATCTATTCATCTAGTAATGAAGTTTATCTGTATCAACCTGAGCAGCAATAAATGACTATTTAAAATAAATTACAGTTTTACTTTCTCTAATTTCTTACAAACAGCAACAGAGGCTGACACCAAAACGCTTTCCTGATCTGATTATCCTGATACTCTTTAATACTTTTAAAAAATGAAAAATTTTTACACCATGGTCTTATAATAGATAAATGCTGAAATGTTTGAAAATCAGCAGTTTAGAATCAGAAATGTTATTTTGAAATATATAGATTTTATTGCAAAGCTACTAAATATTATAAAATTATAAATAAAAACAATGATCTCACAAAATGTATTTGTTTTTGAAAGGCAATATTGCCGAAATTGAAATTCAGTGATTAAGCAGATGGAAAAAACAGAGCGAGTTAAAAAACAAACATTAAAAATTAGAGAAGAGTTGTTGAATAGTCGTGTTTTATTCATGTACCAAAAATTTTGAATAGCAAAGTACTAAAGCAACTCTATAACATTTTTGACAGACAAATCAATTATTTTTCCAATATTATCATAACTTATCGAAATATGATTATATAACCTGTTTTATTTTACATTCATTTTAAAAGGTTATTTTCTTTATATATGAAAAAAAAAAATCTCTAATTCACGATGCACAATTATAATTTTTACATAAATAAGGAAAGAAATATTACAATAGCTTATAATAAAATTTTGTCATTACCTTTACAGGATTATTTTCACCAGTATTATTTGAATGTTTTGGAAGTGATAATTTATTAGACAGGAAATGAGTGATTGTACTCTTTTCTGGAATTACTTTGTTGATTTTCTCAATATTTTTTGGTGCAAAAACACCCTAAAATATATAAAGAAAATACATTTAAATAAATAAGTGAAAGTATTTACAAACACATTATTTACATAACACACACACATACACGAAAAAATAAAACAAAATATGTCAACTTACATAACTAGAATCCGTTTCAGATGCAGATTCATTTTTAGATGGCTTGAAGGCATTTGTTATAGTTTTAGAATCCTTCTCCATGGGTTCTAGCTTACTTAACTGTATTCCAACCTATAAATAAAAATTGAAATTATTGCTTCTCAATTGTAATTACTAAATTCTCTTAATAACTTTAGAACTAAATAATCAAAACTTTAAAGTTATCATGTGACAGCAATTTTATTTTGAATTATAAATTATAATTACAGAGATTTTTTTATTTAATAGTAAGTCAGATAATAAGCATTGATGGTTTAAGCCATAAGAAATGTATCAGAAAATAAATAAATAAAATAAAATACCATTGAATTTTCTATAATCTTTCTGCAGAAGTAATTTTAGTAATGTAATAAGTGTTAAAAACAGATGGATGTAATTATGAATTTAATAAGAAATATTTCAAACTTGTAATGTTTTCAGACATTTTATAATTTGGTCCCAATTTACAGCTGATTCTCATAGTCTATAAAAACTTGATGATCTATGATCTCCTTACTTGTAATTGGCCATTTGTTTTCATAAACACAATTTCATGCTCAAAATATCATGCCACATTCTATTAATTTTTGTTCTTCATTTGTTAATATTTTGTGATCCATGCTCTTTATACTATCATAAAGAAAGTAACTTTATTTATTCTAAAAGATCAAATAAAGATAAATCATAACTCAAATTCTAAAATAAAGATTAAATAAATAAATGATTTTTTTTTCAAAAATAAAATTACAACTAAAAGAACCACAGCAAATGGAACTTCTAGAAACTACTGGAGCAGATCATTTTTACATAATATTGCAAATAAATTATTTTACTAGTTCCATTTAAGTAATGAAATTTTTATCCACTTGCATTAAATCAACTTCAAAGTAAGCATAGAAGTTTAATTAATTATTATTTTAAATGAGGCAATAATTATATTTGGTCAGATCTTTTCCAGTAACTAATTTTAAATAATTATTTAATTCAGAAAAGGTTATTACATTCAAAAATAAATAATAATTATGAGAAATAAAGTAAAATTAAATAATAACAAAAATTATTAAGTTTCATTATTAAAACAAGTTTTCAAATCATTTTTCTGTGATGTTTTTGTACTATAAGTATTAAATATATATACTTACACCTCTATAATCTTGTGGTTTTATTTTTAGAGAGCGTGCTATTCCACAACATATCTTTGAAATAACTTGAGAAGAATCCGTAGCAGATTTCAAAGGTGTTGATTGGGAAATGTGGTCACAAATACCATGGCCCATGTATTTTGCTGTTTCTACAGGAGCATTACTTTTTCTCACCTACAATATTTTTAAAATTCACTATTCAAATCAACAATCCATAAAAACTTATCAATTGCATAAAATATTTCTTAGATCAATTTTCATAGGTTAAGAATTATGTAAACCAGTGAATAATCTTTTGAAAATAAAATAATAGTACAATGCACATGGTTGCTTTAAATTTCTTCAAATTTAAGAAAATCTCATCTTTAAAAAATTTCAAAGGATAGCAAACATTTAAAAATTTATAAAATGTAAATGATATTACTTTTTATATATATTATTTATTGTTATTTTATATACATTATTTATTGTTATTTTATATCTATTTACTAATTATGTAATAATTTAACTCAGGTTAAATTATTACATAAATAGAATTTGTAAATAATTTATTCAAATTATAACAAAATCAAATAAAGGGAAAATGTATGTACTGTTTCAATCAATTGTAACATAAATCCATAAAATGCACAAAAACCTTTTAAGTTTGATTGGACGGATGAACCAATATTTCTGCAAGAGACTGGTTAATTTTTTACATTCTTTTTGAAATATTTTAGTAAAAACTTCTCAACATGCTTAACAGTTTTTATTTAAAGGAAGATCTGAATCAGTGAATTTCTTGAATAAAGCAATTTAATATACTTCATATTAACAAATATTTTATTTCAGAGTTTCATTCTGGAAATTCCTGTTTAAATTTTGATCTACAAACTCTACATACTTCAGATAATAATTAAGAATTTTTGATACTTACAAAAAGAATCTGTTAGAAATTTAAAAAAAAATGCAAAACATGTATTAGAATTAAATTCTTAAATGCCTGACACATATAGGAACATAAAATTTCTTAGTAATAACAGTACAATTTAGTGCAATTTTAAGTATTCATAGATTCTATTATTAGTTGAATGATATAATAACATATAGCAAAATTTTAACTGCATTTCAATGCAATCAAGATAATTTTGTAACAGTTTTTTACAAGAATTTTTAGCCTTATTTATAAACAAGCAACAATTTTATGAGCGATAGAAATTTCAATTTTAAAACATATCAGCTAATTTTTAGCGAAAAGAATTTTATAACAAGTCTAATTATTTAAATTTTAAAATTATTTTGAGTAGAAAATATTACATTTCATATCAAAAATAAAATTACACTGAGAATATGAAAATAAAATCCTTTTTTATATACTTGATCTTTTGATTTACATATTTGCAAATCTCTCTTTAAAGTTGTATTATTTGTTTAAAATTAAGGCCTTTTCACTTATAAATGATTTTAATACGGCAAAATGGAAAATTTCAATAAGATTCATGAATGAATGCATGCAATTATAATTAATACCCAAGATAAATAAATAGTTGGTTTTTATTTCTTATTATTATAAAGTACTGTGCTAAAAAATGGAAAACTATCTATTTTGTCATGTTACATACAATTGGGTTTTAGAATAGAATATGAGGTAAGAAAGCAGATTGAAAGTAAAGTAGATTGTCTATGAATTTCAAAGAATATAAGAAAGGCTAAAGATAAAAATTAACATCAAAATTTGTTTACCATTAATTTTAGTGTTACAAGCTTTCCTTTGCTGTTTAATTTTCGTATTCTGTTTTGCACTTCAATAGACAGTTCATTAATAAAATTATAAATATCTTCCTCCTGAAAAAAATGAAACAAATACTAAAATTCTATATTTAGAGTTTTTTTTTCAAAAACATAGTTTTATACATATCTATATATATAACCTTTGAATACTGCACATTTAAATTTTTATATGTACTACTGCCTTCACAGATTTGTTCTGATACAGAATACTTTAAAAATGCACTGTTATTAAAAAAAAGCAATAAAAATATTACAT
>JAOUZG010044158.1:166064-195247 GCA_026289955.1 Argiope argentata | reverse complement strand
TATATATATATATATATATATATATATATATATATATATATATAGATTAAAACCCAGAAATAACCATCAACACAGGTTATTCAGTTTTAATTAGCAAACAATTTTTGAAGCTACCTGAATAATCCTAATATAATTTAATTTATATATATATATAAAAATCATGTTAATATCTATATTATCTTTATAAAAATGCATTAAGTTTGGTAAGTATTCATAAAATTTATTGCAAAAAATTATTATATCTTTAAGTAAATGAGAGTATCAAATACCAATTGAAGTTAACCCTGTATTTACTGATGGTATGTATAAGTACCATTTTAATTTGGGTTATATTTCCATAATATGACTATCTTTGCCGATAGTATTCCAAAAAACACACAGAGAATACAACAAAAATAGCAAGAAGTTAATATAAGCTAAAAGTATGAATGAAAAATATTTAATTAACTAAACTAAATTAATTAAGTTATTTCTATTAATTAAAAATTTTCTCTTGGGTTCTCTGGGATTATTCTGCAAGGAAACTTTACTGGTACAAAAATGAAGTTGGAAAATTGATGGCAAAATAATTCAGTGGATAAAGGGTTAAATAAAGACTCAACTTTGGCCATCCGATTTCAAGCATTATTTTGCCCACTTAGCTATGCTTCAGAAATTATTAAAATACATTTTCACAAATAAGGCATGTTCTAAATAAAGAATAAGAGATTTGCAACTTTAAAAGATCAACAAGGAATATTGGGATCAATTAAAATTGCATTCTACAAAATTTTCTCTTAGAATGCAAACATTTTATTTTTTTTCCAATATAATTTACAAAAGTATTACGGCATAATGGTTTTCAAATTATCATAAAATTCAAATCCTTATCTTTCCAATTATACCCATTTCTTTATATATATATATATATATATATATATATTAGTTATTTTTTATTTACTTTCCAATTAATTTTTAAAAATATATTAATGATATTTAACAAATATATATTTTATTGATGAAACAAAATTCAAATTGAATTCACCAATGCTACTATTATTTTATCCAGGTTCCTACCTCAATGTTATTGATACATACAAGAATATTTTCCTAGCAGAGTAGACTTAAAATTAGACAAATTATTAATAATAAAAAATAGGTATATAATTTATTACAAAAAGAGAAGTGAAAGGCTTGTAAAATATACAAGTTATTCATTTGTCAAAATAAAAATGTTATTTTGCTGAGAATTGCATTAAGAGAGAAGACACACACAAACAAGCACATACATCATCAGAAATAAAGCTTCAGGTAAAGACAGACAACGAAATAGCTAATAAAAAAGTAAAACATTTTATTAGATTTCATAAATTTTCAAGTGTATTTAAAACACATTGGTTACAAATTTACAGGTAACAAATTTTGCATGTGCAAGCTCATGTTCCAATACAAAAATGACTTGTTCCTAAATTTCTAATCTATTGTGAAAATTTCAATGACAATTTTCGTTTTTATATCAAACCACACTTTGAAAATGAAATAATTAGCATGGGCAATTATTTTTTAAAAATGCAATTTTATAAAATGATACCATGATTTTTATTAAATATTAAACAATTATTTAAATTACTACCTACTGTTTCAAATCTGATGCCATAATTAATTTCTGCTGAAACAGATTTGCGATCTTTAAAATATTTCACAATTCTATCATCCTTTCCTCTACAATTATTATAAAAAGCTTGCCCAGTTTTTGTTCCAAACTCTTGTTGCAATTTCGAAAGTGGTATTCTCTGTAGATCTTCACATGTTCTAATATTTAAACTACGAAATTTTTCTGTAGTAACATAACCCACACCTAGAATCAAAAAAAGATGAGAGTGTAGTATATGTTAGATTAACAAATTATTTAAAAGATTATACACTTAATAAAATATAAATTAATAATAATATTTGAATATTTTCATTAAAAAAGATTCATGATAAATAGAATGTATTGTAAAGTTATTGACGGATGTCAGGGAAAATTTTAAATGTGTACAAAAAAGCATTTTATCCACTATAACATTTTTTTTTTGTATAATATGACAATTGTATATACATAATGTATTGAAGTAAGACAAAGTATATAAATATCTAATATATTTGATTTATATTCAAGACTCCATTAATGGCAATGAAAAAAATAATAATAAAAGAATATTAGGACTGTGAATTAATTTTGAGGAATTTACAAGAGATAGTGTTACTTATAGTATACTGCATGAGATAATTTTGCAATTATATTTATGTCAAAATTTTCTCATTAGCTTTTAATATTAATTATATATCTTTTGCTGAAGCATATAAGTATTTAGCTTTGAAGATGTAGAATTACAAGCCAACAAAGCTCTATTCTCAGGAAGTTTTATTTGTTTAAAGAAAAGTGCTGCTAGGAGTTAATGAATACTATTGGACACGAGGTGGAAACACTTACCAGGTAAGTCACCAACCTTTTGTTGTTTCATAAATTTTTCAACATCTGCATCATGAACAAAATGTTGACCATTGGGTTTGGCAACTTTAGTAGCAAGTCGTGCAAGCAACATGTTAGATCCTAAAAGTTTCAAAGTATATCAAAAAGATTTTATAAAAATGCACAATTTAGTTTAATTTTATGTAAGTAACATGAAAGTAATTTTTCTTCATGTATTACTCAAGAGATGGAATTCTACTTTAATAAACTTATAAATAAAGTTAAAAACATTTTGTCTTAAGATAAAAATCAATTTTGAGGCTGCATATAACACCTGTAGTAATTAAAATATGAATTTCAAAATTTATGAATAATCTATTATGTTATTGTAATGTTTTTAATAAATGAACGTAAGAAATGCTGAAAATGTAGCTTGAATGAGGTGAAAATTAAATGGGCTTAATAAAATAATTTTCTCACATATTCATGCGCAAGCACATGGGCCTAAATATATAATGGTGTAGGTTATATTTTTAAAACATTTTTGATTCCAGATATACAATGTTTATTTCAAAATCAATAGAATTTTATATATTTTATAGAAAATTGCAAATTATATTTTAATGAATACAAAATTTATATTTTTACATGATCTATAAACCCAACACCTTGCAGGAAATATGAATGTTTCCTATTAACTGCAAAAATTTGTAGAAACATAAATAGAAAAAAAATTACTGATATAGATTACTTAATATTTCTTCAAGAATGAAAACCAAGTTATGGACTCATATTTTAAAGTTATATATCAACTGTAAATGAAAAACAATAATATACGGGAAAAAATTGTAATGCTGTTAGTATTTTACTTTATAGAAATGATGTTTATAGAGTTTACAAGATAGTTCAAAATATTTTCCATACCTGCTTATACTGAAAGTGTATATTTGTATTTGATCAAGGTAATATTCAGCTATTAATAAATATTTATAGATAGGAATGACTCGGTGATATCTGATCAGAAATAAATATTATTTGCATAAGCATGAACTTCTACTTTGTGCTATATTTAATGAAGTTCAAAGGTAATTTTAAAGTAATCAGGATTATTGATTTAATAATACTCTTAGATTTTATTTTTACATACTGCTAAATAAGTTGTACAGAATCAATTTTGCATATAAGAATGTTGGTTTTCTATGGAATTTTTCTGTCAAATATTAAAAATTAAATGTTGTTTTTCTTAAGCTTTTGAGGAGTGGAAGATAGTATCTGTCCAATCTTTTTCTGTTTGGGATTTTTGTAGTTAAAATTTTTAAAATTGTAGTTAAATTTTTTTAAATATTTAACTACAAAATTACATTATATTTTAATGAATATTCAATTATTTCTTATATTTAAAAATCACAGAACAGCTGAAAATTAATAAGATCTGAAAAATAATGTTCAGATGATTAATCCTTTTAAAAAAATGTGTAGTGTACGAAAACAATTTTCTGAATAAATATTTATTAGAAATTTTTAACACTAAATGATTCTATTCAAAACAAGTTCAGTAATCAAAAATGTATGTTCCTTATTAATTATTAAAATTTAAAAAAGTTGGGAAAATACCTCACTACTTTTTTTATATTCATCAGCCAATAGATAGCAACACTTGAATTGGTAATCAAATGGTTTTAGTTTTGTTTGAACTTTATTTTTAATTTAAATAATATAAATATGTCTTTTTTATATTTTCCTATAAACTGCTATTAATCAGTGTTTTAAAATGAATATAATGTATATAAACAATACAAAAATTTCTCAGTAGTAAAACAAAAAATTTTAATAAGAAAATTACGGGTACATTTTAAAAAATGCTATACTTGAATTTATTTTGAACAAAACCAATGAAATAAGATTTTTTTTGTAGCTTTTTCAAAAACCTAACAAAAATCAAGTTATTAGTTTTCACTTTTATCTTTTTTCAATAAAATGTTCTGAAGTTTTTCTAGGAAGCATCTTTTTATTTAAACATAAATATTTGAAACTTTACCCTGCATTTCTCAAAGCATACTTTACTATATTACAGTTGAGTTATTCAATTTGTTCAAAATTTTTACTTTTTTTAGAAGAGAGATATTATGCTGCTTTTTGTTAAACCAATGCCTACAAGTGGGTTTTAGAGTATTTTTTAGAGCTAAATAATTGAAAACATATGTACTGATATTATATTCCTATTTCTTCTTTTCTAAAAATCCCACAAGGAGGGTAAGAATTTTGCTGATAATAAAATCCAGTTTGGATTGCAAACTTTGTTCTAAAGCTTTCAAAGAGGTTACTGTTAACTAGTATAACAGATTACTAAATTTATTACTGCAAAGAAATTCGGCAATAAACACATTCTGTGAGCATTAGCCATAAATATATGATGTATTTTCTTTATACTGTGATCAGAAACAATACTTAACAAAAATAGCATAATTGGACATACATTTGAAGTTTTAACTTTTAATAGTTGAATATTGTTTAAAAAAATTATTAATAAATATGAGATATTTATGAATTAAAATTAATACAAAGCTAGAAATGTCAAAGTTACACTATTATTTATTAATTACCCATTCCTGCAGATGCAGTACATCCTGTTTCTTTTTCAATTTCAGCACGCAAAATAGAAGAAAACTGATGTGGTGATAGTTGAACATCTCGCAAAAGTTCTGTGCAATCAATATACAACTCATCACAACTCACAGCTTCAATATCTAAGGTGTAACTACAGAAAAAAAGTTCAAATATCAATGGTATACATCAGTATTTATTGCTTACTATACATATTGCATTGCACAAGTTTCAATAATCAAATATAGATTATAATATTTATATTAATCCATTGCACCATTTTTCTGAAAGTTTAGCATTGAATTTTAACTTTTATTATAACATTTACCAACCAATTTGCTACTTGCATTATGGAGTAAACTAATGCATGTTTATATTTGTTTACCTATTAAATAAATATCACAAGTTTCAAATAGTTATAGTTTACTAATTCGGATATCAATAATTTATTATATAGAAATAAATTATTTTATTTCTATAAAAAGGAATATTATTTGCATAATATTATGCACTGAGAAAATCTGATTCATTTCAAAATTTTAGTAAGGGATTTAGAAATTTAGTTTAACCCTGTTTTCATCAACTGTGAAAAGGAGTTTGGAATTTATAAGGAAATTCAATGAATATTTTTATGTTCCATATTAAGATTAAGAGAAGGAAGAGTTTAGTTCATCTGAAATCTAAAAATGGCTTACAGCATGTACATCTTGTACATTTAGGTTGATCAGGAATATTACAAATAGTTTTCATACTTAAAATAAAAGTATGAAAACTACTTACGAAGTAATTCCAAAACATATAATCACTATGATTTGATTGAAGGAGTAATTAGTAACTTATGTCTCTTTTAATTGTTTCTCTGTGATGTTTAATTATAGTCCAAATTATTATATTATTAATTATAGTCCAAATTATTAATCACATAATAAAATGCCAAACACAGCAAAGGATCCTATAAAGAAATATAAATTCGCTACATCATTCAAATAACCTCTTAACACAGAAATTTACAAGATATGAATCCATTCAATACATAAGCAGATATTTAAGATAAAAGAATGAAACAATTTATATGATTGACTTAACCAATCAGCTGATTGACAAGGAATATTGCTTATAATTGTTTTCCAGATAATTTTGGTTGGTTTTTTTAATAAATTAAAATTAAAAAAAATCCGACCAAGGATTACTTTCTCATCCATCAAAACATTTATGTGTTAACTTTGGCAGTTCTAAGCCAGTAGTCATCAAAATACACAATGTTTCATCTTTATTGTTAATAGAGATTACAGATGAGTTAGTAATTGCAAGGGCTTCAACTAAGACACAGAAAAAAAAAATTTATAGTAAAATTATAAGCAAAAGAATAATCCAAAATTTCTTAACTATATTAAAAAGTTGCTATGTACTTCAGTTATAATTATCAATTTCTATCAATATCCAATTACAATGCAAAATGGAATCAATATTAATGAGTAATGATTCATAACAATTAACAACCAAGAATAATTATTACATTTTTCAGAAGAAAAAAAATACGAATAAAGAATCATTCATGACATCAAATTTCACTCATTATTAAAGAACTTTAAAAAGAAAGTAGCAGTCAACATAGATGCAAATAAATACATATGTGTTAAATCAAACAGTAAAGAATATACAATAATTTTATCAGTTAAAGTATAAAAATGTAATTTAAAACACATTAATTTATGAATTCTTATCAATTAATAGCACATTATTCATCATTATATGTTATTATACAGTTGTTAACTTACAAATAATTGGAATATCTGCTGTCAAAATGGATATTTTTGCTAAATTAGGGTTGTACACATAATACACCTCAACATAATGCAATGGAAAGGAATTTTAAAGGAAAATACAAATATTAAACGATATAAAACAATATCCAACAGGAAATTTTAAAGCATAAAAACTTTCTACAAATTCCAGATTTTTTATTTTTTAGTTAAATAGTTCTAGAAAACATAATTCAATTTTTTTATTCAAATTTTTTAAAAAAGCATTTAAACATTACTGATGCAAATAAAAATTTCATTAAATAAAATAAGCACTTTAGGAAAGCAGAAAAATGCTAAATAGAAACATTAAAACCAGAAGCGTAACAATACCTCGCAACAATATCATAAAGCTTCTTGGAAACTTCCGAATAACCTTCAAAGTCATAAGGAATGGTTTGTAAATTAGGGCAACGTCTAAGAGCTTCTCCTAAAAACTGGCCATTACGTACACCAGCTTTTCTTGCTTCATAGCTGCAGCAAGCAACTTCAGACAAAGACCCGTAATCCTTGGAATATATTGATACTTTGGGTGTTTGATTAGAGCTTTCAGAAGTTTCCTTTCCAGATATAACTCCTTTTAATTTTTTCCTTGATTCATTTGTATAATGGGAAGCTTCAAAGTTGATATCACTGCCCTCTTGGGGACCTCCTCTTTTCCCCTTTGAGTGAGTAACAGCAACAGGAAGACCTTGAAAAGATTAACAAATAAAAGGTATAATGTTTTACTTTCTAATGATTTCATATTTAAAGAATGTAGAAAAAAAAACATGTAATGAAGATAGAAAAAAATATTTTTTAAACTGAACTTTTATTTAAATCTTTATTTACAAAACAAGAATCAAGTTATTTTATAAATAAATTTACAATGCTTCAAAATGCCATATTTCAGTATAAAAGTTACAAAGGATTCATATTCAAGAGGGAATGTGATTTAACTTTAAAGATATTCCCCAACATTGTTTTTCCAATCAGCAGTAGCATTTCTTAGTGACATATTACAGATAAGGTTATATCAACCAATTGCTCAATTTTCATGGCAACTATGGAAATTCCACAGCTGTTGGGGAATATGTGTATATGTATGTCTTGAAAGGGTAAAAATGCCCAATTAAATTTTTTTAAATTCAATAAATTAAAACTTATATAAATTTTTAAAAATTGACAAAATTTTGAATGTTTTCATATCATAAATTATGAAAATATTACACCTTAAAATAATAATTATATTCCTTAAAAATTCAAAAAAATTATCTTTTCAATGTTACCATTTTTTTTCTTGATAATTAAAAAAATAATTAAGATTTAACTTTAAAATACAGCCACATAGAAAATTTTAGAGTTGATTTTTGAAAAATTATTATTTTTACCAGTGATATCATTAGATGTGTAAGAATGCAAACAGAAAATAAGAAAAATGCATAGCACAATGAGTTGCATATTTTAAGGTTTTTGAATAATACATTTTACAATACAATACAATAAGTTTATTAAAATGTGAAGTTTTAAATAGGAAATTTAACTTGTTCAGAGTCTCTCACATTCAGTTTCTGAAATACTATACATTTCTTAGATAATATGAAAAAAATTTCAAAAGTAAAAAAAAAAAAAAAAATGTTATGAGAAATATGATCTAAAAATAATAATACATTTTTTAAATATAAATATATATATAAATTATTTACTATATTAAATATTTTAGCAATTTCAAGGTGAACTCACATATTAGTTACCACATGATAGTGACTTTAGAATGAATATTGTTGAATTATATTCAATATGTATAAATTTTTTTCATAACACAATTTAAATAGTAGATTACCATTTAATAACCTAAAAATAATTTGAGTTTCCTTTCTTCTAACAGTTTAATAAACATAATAGATTAGAATAAATGAAATCAATATGTAATAAATATAGAAGAAAGAGAAATTTAAAAAGAAAAAAAATGTTAATATATATTATCCGCAGATTACTTCTGCATCAATGGTGCAAAAAAAAAAAAAAAAAAATAGTGTTAAGGGTAGTCTGTTGGATTAAGAGTTAGCATATTTGGATCGTAGTTACTTCCTAAATTCTAGCTGCTTAATAAGAAATGATTCAAAATTTCAATTAAAAATGAATCATTGTATTCTTGAATAATTTTAAAGTACGTCATTGAAAAATATTCATTTTCACATCAATCATTTTTTTAACATTACTTTTAAAACATAGATTACACAAAAAACTTTTCATTATTTTATTTAATCAATTTATATTCAAGTATGAGTAATAGATTTAGGCAATTAACACTTTTCAGCAATACACATTATGAGTTTTTTTTCCTAATAAATCAAATTAGCTTCACATTTATTTTTAAACAAAATCAAGAAGTTAATGATTTATTTAGGCTTTCTTTACTCTAGTTACTTGGCAAGAATGTATATTTATTAATTATGACTGCATATCATTCGGGTCCATAAACAGACTATCAGTACTATACTCAAACAGATTATCAGTACTATGTAAGTGCAATGAAATGGGCATCTCATAATTTATAAGGTAGTTGTCACACATTAAATCTGTCAGGCCAAATGTGCTGGTGTGGTGTAGTGAGGAGGTGCCAGCTCAGGTTTCAACCTCATTATCTGATCATGGTTCAAAATTCAGAGGTCTATCCCAAAATAGCCTTAGTGTTGTTAATAGCCAAAATAATTAGTGTACAATGGGGTGTTAATATAGCTAAACTAAACCTCATAATTTATATTTGACAAAGCGTTAATATTTCCTGATTTTTAAAAATTTCTTAGTATTTACTTTTTTCCCCTACAAATTTATTTATTTGATACATCTAGGCTAATAAGATCTTTTTAATCGACTTGCCTGCATCTGGCCCACATTTATTCCAGCAACTTTAGGCAGCTTTCTAGATGAAATTTGGCCACACTAGAACAATATTAAATACATTTTTCTGAGCATAATAAATGCCAAGACATAATTATGAGTACATTTTAAAAATGAGAAATGAATCAAGCCTAAAATAAGATCCTGTCACAATTTTTAGGATTTGAGAAAAAATTTTGGGGATTAGGATTTGGGAGGAAAATACCATATAATGTCTTGTGAATAATAATAATAATTTAAGACATTTTTATGATATAATGATTACAAGATTATATTCGCAGCTTAGCTATTTGATTGGAAATAGCTAAGCTGTAAATTTAAAAACTATTACAAATTCCAAAAAAATAATTTGTTTCAATAAAAGGAGGTTTGTTTGATTTCACCAAAAATGCAATAATGAATACATGTAAAAATATTTTAGAGCTAAATAATAAGTAGAAAAGCATTTATACCTCTCAGTTCTGGATGTTTTCTTAATCCAACAGATACAAAGAAACAATCCATATCCAAATGCATTATGATACGTCGTGCTTTACCTTTTGCATCAGAAGTAATGAATGAAGAATCATTTGGAAACTGACGAGCAAGTTCCCTAAGTCTATCTCTATTAGGAAAATGCTTTTCTTTATTACTTTCAACTAGGAATTGCACATATCTTTTTAGCTCCTGTGCAGAAGTGGAAATATGATGTTTTCGTGAATGGTTAAAAAATTCAGGCAAAAAATTAGGATCACCTGCCTTTACAGACTTACTATGCTTCTGTGGTGATATGGAAGAATCTTCACTTTTTGAGGGTTTTGAATAAATTTCATTATATGATGTATTCTGCTTCATAGGAATGTTTTGATGAGCCATATTTGATGATTTAACATAAGATGAATCCTTGCTGATAATATTTTGAACATGAACATTTGATGATGACTTGATTAGTGATGATACTTCATTGGTTTTTTCTGTACCATGCTTTTGAATTGAAAAATTAGATGATTTTTCACTAGGAGAATTTTTATTGATTGACTTGGTTTTAGCATTCTGCTCTAAATCTGTGCTGGAGTCTGATTCCAAATCTCCAAACAATTCTTCAATCAAGGATGTGTTTTCATTTTTCTTTTTTGAGGAACTGCTTTCAGTAAGTGCATGGCTACCATTGCAACTTAAAGATGGTTTTAAATGTAATGAATCTTTGCAAGGATTATTTTGGTTTTGAGCTGATATGGAAACATTCACACTGAAAGATGATTTGATAGAGGACAAAACTTCATCATGATTGTTAGTACTCTTTTTATGATATGATGAATCAGAAGAGGACATTTTATGAGGAGAATTCTTATGAATTAAACTGTTTTTAGTACTTTTTACAGAATCTGTATAGGAATCTTTATTACAGACAGAGTGATTTTGAGCTGATGTAATAATATTTACATTTAAAGATGGCTTCACAGGAGATGAGATTTTATTATAAATACTTGCAACAGGTTTGTGGTGAGATATTTTAGATGAAGAATTTTTATGAAGAGAACTTTTATTAACTAAACTGCATTGAGCCTTTTGTTCATAATATGTGCTGAATTCTGATTCCAAATCTTCTTCTAATAGGAATGCATTTTCGATTTTCTTTGGTTCATTGCTTTCATTAACAGTACTAGATGAAAAATTAGATTTTTTTTGAAAATATTTTCCTATTTGTAATCTTTGCTGTTTGTCAGCTACCTCTGGAGTATATAAAAGATAATCCTGATAAGGAAGGAGCTTTCCAGCTTTGATGCTAAAGATAAATAAATAAATGAATAAAACTTTAAAAAAAAAGCAATAGTAATTTGGATACCAAAAAGAATATTTGCACTCTTTACATGTAAAAAAAATCAAATACATAATCTATTCTTACCAATAAATTTGTGAAATGTATTCAATAAATTTCATGGTCTTTACTCAACAAATTTTAAAATTCTTTGAATTCAAACTATTCATCTACTATAATTAGTTTGAATTCAAAGGATTTAAATGTATATATCATTAGAAAATTTGCAAGTTAAAATCCTAATATTCATATGATGGATACATTTTTGTAAAACTGTAGAACCAGAAAAATAATTTTAAGGTTTAGGAGTGAACAAAAACCAGTTTTAACATTTATACTTTATATAAGATAGTTAATTAGGAGTTGATGGAAAAACCCCAACATTTATTTTAACACCAAATTTTGAATTCATAGATATTTTCCAATAACATTCATTAACAATTGCTAAATTTACTTACAGATACCAACTATAATTTCACTGCAAAAAAAGTAGAATAAATCTGGATAGCAGCAAAAACATAATTCAATAATTAGTGAGCTTAAATCATTCATTTAGTATTTTAAGTGTCTTCAGGAATATTTTGGATCAAGACAAGCATTCTTAAGTGGCTAAAACAAGCAAAGAAAATTTGAAGTAAACAGATTATATATTGAATAGCTTTAAAACAAATAGATTTCTCATATAGATAGTTTTACCACCTTTTCCTCCTTCTCCATGATTCTCAGAATTCTTGTGAAAACAATAAATTTTCTTAATTTTCTGCATATTACATTAATGTACATCATTTGGTTTTTATGATCTTATTTCTAAATACTAAATATTCTTTGAATACACATTTTAAATTTATTTAACTAAACCAGCACCAGCCTTAAAGATTGAATAAAGCCCTATCTCCTTTTGAAACTACTAAAGAGCCATTTGTGGCAATTGTTGAAATTTGGACAAAAGAATAAGGGTAACACGTGAGCCAGTATAATCTCACACAAACTTAACAAGTCAGATTTAATTTAAACCATATCTATCATCACATGACTCATTATTATCATAATTTATTTCCACATACAGATACAAATAGAGCAAATTCATATGAACATATATAAATGTATATTCAGTAGAGGTTCACAAAACAGGTTATCACAAGAAAACTTCTGACGTTGAAGAATTGGGGATTTATTTTTCACGATGACTGAATTGTATGGAAGTAGGATTGTAGGATTCACATAATTGAATTGTAGGATTAACATAATTCTCAGGCTGAATGCATTAGGTGAGTATTATTTATGCTGGGTGATTCTACCGAACATAATCTAAATACATAAGACCTTTTTGACATTGCGAAGAACTGTATTTGCTCGTCATAACAGATATTAGGTTTAATTAACGAAATCCTGGAGCAATCCAATATCAAAAACACACTAGCTAAATCCAAATATAAAATCATCATTCTAGCCTTTTGAATATAGGCAAAGGGAAGCACCAATCCAGGAATATACTCTTGAGATACTTATATCATTTTGCCCTATGTTTTTATCCTTATCACAGTAATAATAATATCTTTATGAAGAAAACTAAGCCAAGCAATTAATTATCAATGTTTTGTCTCCCCCTTCCAACCAAAAATTTCACCTTAAATATATGTATTATAGATAAAAAGTAGGATGTAAATGCAGCAAATCAGGTTTAATCACCACAGAAGTTGTTGCTGGTAATATCTTGTGGATTAACAGAGAAAAATTATGATGCTTGCACATTTTTTTTTTAAATTGAGTAAATGTTTGTGCAGAATATTTTCCAAATGTGGTCTAAGAATAATTATAATCTAAGCAATTTTAAGCACAGTCAATTGTCAAGGATTTTTTTTGAATGATCTCTTGAACAATAGCTTCAATAGGGGTTCAAAACATTCCTGGTAATATACTTTCAAATTCATGTAGTCATATTGAAAATTATCAGTCAATTTATAAGCTATTTGAAACAAAAATGTAGAGTTATTAAAATGATGTATTAAATTTAAATATCCTAACTAATTTTCTCTTTCAAAAAATGATATTTCATCACTGCAAGAAATTTCTTATTTGCCATTCAGAATTCCCATTATTCAATGATTATTATTGCTATAATAAGAATCAAGCACAACTATATAGATATATATGAATAAAATTGGTGATACTTAAACACCCCAAAAATTTATCATCAATAAAAAAAATCTTAATATGATCTAACAATGCCTTATTTTATATATAGGAATGATTTAAGGAACAAGGCTGCATAATTATACACATTGCACTTGAGCATTTTATTATTTTTTAGTTTAATTCAATAGTTTATCAGTATTAAACAATTGCATGATAACGCATTTGATTAAAATTCTCAATAGATGAAAGAAGTTAAACAATAATGAACTCCTTGTGCAAGAAAGATTAATCATAATACTAGGGATAAAAATCTAATTCATTAGATCAAACTGATCAATGAGTGATAAAAAAAACTTCTTTAAAAAATGGGTACTTTTTCATTAGCTGGGCACAAGTGAAAAATCGCCAAATAATGTAGAATTCTGCCAAATTTCTTATAGTAATTTAAAAGTGAAAAATCATGAAATTATGTAGAATTTTGTCAATTTCCTTTGCTGTTTGTTTACGCCCGGCTAACGGAAACATACTAAAAATGCATTTAAATTTTCCATTCATACAGAAAACTAATGAAAAGAATTTTTTAAAATATTACACTGTTTTAGTTAAAATATAATTTGTAGTTGTGAATGAATTTAAATTAAAGAAATAGATTATGATAAAACAAAAAAAAAAATTATTTTATGAGATTAATACCTGTGTGTAATCCAGTCAGCAGTGACAAAAATCTTAGTCTTCAAAAGTTTCATTTTACTTTTAGGAAGATTAGATGCAATAATATGAGTAATTTTAGAAGAAGGGTAATGATAATAAGTGCCACCATGAATGAGCATTAATCTTTTCAGTTCGTCAGCAGGAGGATCTAAGAAAAATAAGAAATAATAAATAAATCAATAAAGAATATCAATAGAATTATTAATGCTGATTGATTTGCTTGATATACTGTCTTTATATATCAAGTTTATAATTTTTGTTTGCTTGATGCAGAAGGAAGGTCTTCTCGAAAACAGAGAAGAAGACTGAATTTTTAAATTCACTTTATTGCATTCTGGAAACTGCACATCATGTACAAGCGGAAGTGGTGAAAACAATATAGAATGAGCTGATTAACATTTTATCCCTAGCTAAGGAATCACAGGGATCTTTTATAGGAATGTGCTTCAACAGACAGTATTTTATCCTTTCAATCAGAGTGTGGGAATCTGTTGGTTTTAACCTATTCAACAATTTTCAAAGCTTCTGATGAATTAATTAAATAAAAAAAAAGTGGAATGGGATCAGGAAATAAGATAATATTTTAGAATGAAGTTACTATGGGCTAAATTAAGATAAATATTTGGAAATTAATTAGGTTTATATATATATATATATATATATATAGTACAAAAAGGTACACAACATAATGTAAAAAAATGTAATAAAAACCTAAAGAATTCAATGAAAAATGAACAGCATACCTCTAAGTCTCATAAATAAAATTACTTATACAAATAAAATAGTGTTACTACATTGTATACATAATATAACACTATACTATATATATAAAAGGAATAATTTTCAATAAAAGCAGTTATTAACTTTATAATAATGTTTACTTTTATTCAACAATAAACATTTCCTCAGGAAGGTTAGAAATAAACTTCAAGTCATGTTGAACAATATAAATTTGCTTCCATTATTTGCTAAAATGTTTATCAATTATTTATTTTCCTAATTATCAGCATATTTGGAATCATCTCCATAAAAAATTCTCTAATTATGCTCTGACTGTTTCATAATCAGGTAAAATTAAGTTCACATCCATATATAAAAATTACTTGAATTTAATAATTTCATTAATTTGTGTTCATTAAATGAGCCATTAGTATGTTCCTTTTACATTTCTGTATGGTTTTGCAGTTCTGTTTTCTTTTTATTGATTTTTATTTAGCAATTTCATCAAAGAAACCAGCTTCAATAACTGAGTTTTGTTATTTAGCATGTAAAAATAATTTTCCTATACTTTTTTCAATGCACTGATGCATAATTGATGATTTACTTATTTTTCTGTAGATCCATAAATGTAAAATGTGATAAAATTCCTAAATTAACTGGGAAAATCTAAATTAGAATGACCTAGTTTTAGGAATCCATTTCCCTTAATGAACTTAACAATTTTTATTCAATTTTTAATCCATGAATTGTAATAGGATATATCACGAAGGAAACATACTTAACTTAGTTATATTTTATCCAACTGAACTATAGGACAACTATTCATGTAAAGAAAGATTTTCTTTTCTGTTAGATCATACATTTATCATTTACCAATTTTTTGAAAAAAAATCCCTGATTAGCTATGTTGTTCTATTGGTAAAAATCAAACCAACATCAAGCAATTTCATGTATTGAAGAACTATGATCCAGTTTAGATATCTTTTTATCTGCCATGCTTGTGTAAAAAATAACTGTGATTCAAGCCTTATTCTGTTCATATCAAAGTAAATAGTTTATTCTTATAACATTTTTATCATTTCAAGCATAGTATTTTATTTTTTAAACTTTCATAATTCACCACCTACTTCAACATTTTCAAAAGTTTTGAGTTTTGCTTTTGAAAACATGATTTGAACTCTTCTCCCACATACTTAAGGAAATTTCATGGCATATAATTTTATTTACAATTTTGATTCTTATTTGATATTTTTTAACTTTATGGATAGATAAAAACAATAATTAATTAATAAAATTTAATTGTTGTTAATTTTTAGTATTTTAATTAGATAATTTTTATTTTAAGTTGAATAAAATAATAATTTAGATTAAAACTGCAATTTTTTTAATTATTAATATTTATATGATTTAGTTTAGAATTTCCGGAATAAATGTATGATATTTTGATTTTTTAACATTTCAAATGTTTTAAATTACTAAAAACACGAATCAAAATATTTATAAACCTATACTATTAATAATTACTGCTACCATAAGAAATTTACGAAATTATCATTTTTGAGATTTTCTCCCTCTCGTGCAGAAGGAGGAAAGTTAAAAAGAAAATTGACTGCAAAAATCATGTATATACAATCTATTAGTCGCGATGAGTGTGTTTTTTTTCATTATATTTCAAAAATTTTAAAGCCCCATGCAAGGAAGAATTAAATCATACCTGTATAACCATTTACAAAAATTCCGATTCCTTCAAATATCTTGGTTTCTTTTATTCCTATTAACTCTAGCATCTTCTTTTCTTTAAATTGAATTTCAAGTTTTTGTTTCTTGGCAGCCATGTAGCCACCCTAAAAATAACAATGAATACAGTATTATTTGATAACTACAAAAACTTACAAATGAGTTTAAAAATTATAAGTTCTTATAGAATTTATAACAAATGAATAATATATTGTATCATTACTAATGAAATTGTTAGCATTATAAACATAAAACGACACTGCTTGATAGGTATAAAATATTATTAATATTTAAGGAGAAACCATTCGACATTTATATGTCAAAACCTTTTTCCTAATCATTGTTTATAAGACTTAACTTTGTTTTTACACACCAATACTGCCTTGTGCTAGGCATACAAATATTTTTGTATTCAAAAATTAGTTATAGTGGAAAATAAGGCATTGTTTTATATCCCTAATTAAAAAAGGATTTTCATTTAAATATAATTATGAACAGTTTTAACTTATGCATTCAGACCTAATCTTTTAATGCTTTAATTTTTCAGGTAAACAATTATTTGAGATAATTTTTCCTGTCTTCATCCCAAAAACTGTGATTTCCTTTTGCCACAATTTCTTTATGTTGAGCATGCATACTTAAAGTTCTTTTTAGGCACTCCTTATTTCAATATAGATCTAAGAAAAGTGCTGTCACAAATGCAGTATCAAAAATGTTGAGAAATGGGCTCAAAATTTTCTTCTATTATGGATTTTTTTTATTGGAAAATTAATTATAAAAAGATCTATACATACAGAAGGAAAAATGAATTAATGATGAAAAATTTATTCACAAAAATTACTGTGTATAAATTTGAATGATTATCTTTTAGAATTCATGCAATTTGCAGCAAATTTTACTTATAATACTTAAAAATTATATATATATATAAAAAAAAAAAAAAAAAAAAACTTTTTAAGTATTATAAGTAAGACGTCTTGCCTAAAGACGTCTTTGGCGCAGACGTATTTTAATATTATTTTGAATGATCTTATGTAAGGTTGCAAAAAATTCAGCTTTAGAATAACAAGAAAGGTGATTTCAAGGAAATAACTTCTAAGAGAATATCAAACACAACACTAATGTTGTATGTGTAAACCATTTAGAATAAAATATGGGATGTTTATGTAGAGTCCTTTTTAAAAATAACTATCAAATACATTCAGGTTGAAAAGCATATCAAAAATATTTCAATCCAAATTAAAATTGATAACTAAATCATTTTCCCTAAAATTAAAAGCACATGGAAGGAAAATTCAAAATTTCCAATTATTTTCAGCTTAGAGAAGTCTCAAGGTTTTTCAATTCTTTAAGTAGTTGTACATATTTATCTAAAATAAAGTTTTGGTGTTTTAATGACTGAGCATCACAATTTTAATGTTAAGTTTTGGACCTAGAAAATAATATCCAAAAATAATAATATAATACTAATTCAATTGATGTTTAAAATTAAATTTAGTATTCGGAAGTAGAAACAATTATTATTTGGAATGAGTTTTGCTTTTAACAGTAATATACAATAACCATACGTCAGATGCATTTCAATTAAATTAAGCTAACAGCTGATTAAATGTAGTTCAAACAATGAATCAATATACATTATTAAAAATTTACAACAGCAAAAATACTAAATCTTTATCTTTATCTTTATCTTTACTTATAATAAAGCACAAAGTGTGTGTGTGTGTGTGTGTTGGCGATGTACAGGCCAGACCGTTCGACCTACAGCTACCAAATTTGGTATATGTATACCTTGGGTGCCGGGAATGTGTACCTCGGAGCCCTTTTTTTGAATTTTTAATTAGCATTTTAATTAATTAAAAAATAAGCCAAATTTGGACATTTTTTCGCTATAACTTCCGAAAATATTACAGCACAAAATTGATTTTAGCATCATGATAAAGCTAAAAAAATTAGCTTTTCAATGATACTAGAGTTTTGACCTACAAATTAAAACTCTATTTTTAATGAATATTTAAACATTTAATTTGATCGTTTTTTTTTTCAACAATTTATTTCGCATAAAATAAAAATAAAATGTTATCTCCTCGAGGATCTAAAAAAATCAGCTTTTAATAAATGATGTCATCACATTTTCAGAAATTCAGATTAAAAAAAGTTAATTACTACCCAAAATAAAACGTGATTATATGAAATGAAATAAATAGGAAATGTGATATTATTTAAACAATAAATGCAAGAGTAAATTTTTCTTGATCGTTTGCAATATCAAAATTATTAATTCAATTAAAGAATTAAAATAAATAAAAATACAAAGTAAAAATATATTACAAAAGTGCGACAGTTAACACTGAAAGAATTTTTAGAAAAGCACCAAACGATAATCTTCTGAGAGCGAAATTAATTATTTAAAGTTAAGAAATCTTAAACGAATTTCGAAAGTGACGTCATTTCAAAAAAACGACGAACAAAAAGCAATTGATAATCAGTAGTAGTAAAATATTTTTGCATTCTTTTTTTTTTAATTTTTAAAACAATAAGACATGTTGTGAATTGTTACTTTTACTTATGTGAAGAAAATATTTTGTGCAAATCAAAGAATTCGCCTTCGTGATTGTAATTTACCTTCGCATTTTAATGAATCATGCGAAATAAAAACGCAACTGCTTTCAACGAAGCATACGTAATATTAAAGCTATACTGGTAAAAGCAGGTCAGCTATTTGAAAATGCATCTTCTTTCAAACAAGCATATGTAATAATTAATAATGCAAAATTTGTAAAAGCATATAAAACTATTTTTACCCGCATATTTCGGAGACATCAAAACTTCCCAACCAAAACAATATCATCTTCTCAAATGAGAAAAAATAAATCAACTATCATTCCAAATTAAACATATAAAAATGTCATTTTCGGCAGTTGTCTGTATAAAATGAAACAAATATGAATCATGATATTTTTGGACAATAAATGGATGGAAACGTTTTCTATGATATTTTACTATACATATACTACTAATCGAATTAAACAATTTTATTTAACGCAAATATGGCTTAACATCTACAAGGCATCTTCTGTAATCGGAGCCCAACATCTAATTTCTTAATTTTTTTGGGAGAGACATAAATATCTTACCAATTTGTCTGTGAAATATATAATTAGTAGAATGAGGGAAAAACGCTAATGAATTAAATTTTTACATACATCATCTGCTCTGTGAATCATATTCAGCAAAATATTCTAGAGATAATAAGTCCTTAAAATAAAAAAGTAGCACTCCAATCAACTAAATCAATCATCAAAGCTGATCGATCTATGCAAATTTCAATATAACTATTCGATATAAACTTTCGATTTTAGATCACTTTATCAAGATATCAAAGAAGCCAATCAGGGTTACTCTAAAATAATTGGCCTACATTATGAAAATGATGATTGTTCTAAATTTGCAATATTCAGAACTGAATAAATCAGCCAGATTTGAAGAAGATAGAAATGCTTATTTATTTATTTAGAAGTTGAAATATTGAGAAGATTTTACAAATATGAATCTATAAGACCAAAGGAATTTAAACCATGATTTTTTATATATGTTTATAAACCTAAAAAAATGTTATTATTGAGAGCATTTACATACATCTAAAAATAAAATTAAAAACTGAAGGTTTCTATTAACCGGTGAAATTTTTGCTAAATAATTCCTTGAGATCTTATAACTTATAAAAAATATATAATGTTTCAATTTCTGTATTGAACATACATAAAACTTCAATGTCGGACTAGTTTGCTTTCAGTTCATAGTTTTATTAAAGGCATGCTTGGATTGAGTAAAAATTTCTTTATATTAAGTGCACTTCCATCATTTCCACTTTAATTTAAAACTGAATTTTACGTTCACTGATAGAAAATCAAAGAGAGAATTGGAGTTCAAAGATAGGACTGCTTAAGGCCTACATAATAGTATAAGTGAATTACATGATTATCGAAATTTGAAGCTTAAAAATATTTTGCTGAAAAACTTATTATGAGACCAAGTTACATAAAAAAAAAATTGATTTAACACTTTAGTCGGCATTAATACTGGCGAACCGACTGGTCGCCAAAGGCGGCTAGTTTATAATAAAAATTGTATGAATAACAAAGTAGCTAGGAATAAATTTATGTGAATAAAAAACTTTTTGGAGGAGCACGCATGATACAAAAATTTTAGATATTTATACAAAAATACTAATAATAATTTCATGCGAAATTATTAAAAAACAATGGCCTATTATTAAAACATTCACATTTTTTAATTTAAAAAAATTCATACTTCGGGGGGGGGAAACTGATAAACATGAAATACTTTATTCATTGCAAAGTATAGTAAAAATTTAGTATGCTAAAAAAATCAAATGTTCTAAAAATGTTAACTAAAAATATGTAATACCCATTCTTCAAAACCAGATTCTCTATGCCGTCTACGCTTTGATTTCTTTTTAGATAATCCCCCAGGTTGTTTAGATGACATTTTGTTGATGATCTTTAAAAGACTCTACTTTCAAAGAAATTTAAGAGAAATCATAACAGCTTAAAGTTTAAAAAATATTCTATAATCATTAAAATGAAATGGTTATCATTTCAAGCTTTCTGCCAAAACGACCATGAACAAAAACAGAACCCAAACAAATCATTATACAACATTAGTTCACTTCATTTCCATATTATGTTGCCGAGTGAGCAAATCACAGCAACAAATAAAAAAAAGCCGGGAGTTGCACCAGAGAATTACGTCAATTGATGGCAACAATTGTGAAACCGCTATGCTGTCTGTCAACAAATTTTGTTTCTGAACAGTTTTTGTTTTCCACATATCTCTTTGTTAAGCTTCTATTTAAAACTTGTATTCTCAATGTCTTTATCGAAAATCACACTTTTTGTATTAGCAACTTTAGCTGTGATATCTACACTGGTCGCGAAGTTACAGAATATTGTTCACATTAGTAATGATGTTGAATATGATGATATTAAAGTGGAATATTACCAAGATGACTTGTATCCAAATGATAAACGACAGCATTTAATGTGGTTTTTGCAAGTAAGTAACTTAATAATTCTCCATTTTCTAACATTTTAATCAGATTTTATTATTTGTTTCTAAAATATTCCAAATGCTTCTTATTTGAAATATTAATATTTATTATTCTTTTTTCTTTGAAATGTTTTTTGGCAGATTAATCTATATTTGAAATTTAAGTGTCTTATTTATCATAGATAAAAGTTTTTACCATTTAGTTTGATGAAAATTTCTGAAATGGCAGTAAATTATTGAGTAGAATTTCCCACTAATTAATTTTATGCATTGAATGTATTTTTTAAATTTTTTATAAAGTTCTATAAAAAGTCCAAAAATATAAAATAATCAGGGAAAATTTAGGCGGGAAATATGCACCATATCTAACTAATCTTTATTATCATTGTTTATGAAATTAGATGTTTGAGAAATCCACATGTTTGCTTCGTTATAAAAATTTTCAATATCATTGCATGATTTGTGCATAAGAATATTAAATTTTTAATTTTTATATGCAAATAAATTGTATTATTTTTGCAGATATAATTAGAAGACATATCAGATAATGAATTGTGGTTATAATGTATAAGATCATAGTTATTTCCATCTGAAAAAGGGTTTAAAGATGTGTGTATTTACATTTTCAGTGTTACTATAATATTTTACAATAATTCATGCTGCATTTCATATGTATACAATGTACTCAACTTCATAGTTCAATATTTATTCAAAAATAGTTGAATACATGCATAAGAAAGCAATTCCTGTATTCAACTTGTATTTCAACATCTTGTATCTAATAATAATTTATTTAATTTTTAATAATTTAAAATAATTTATATTTTTTAAAACATTGAAATTATTAGTGAAAAATGATTATTTCATTATCACATTTTGTTGGTATTTATGTAACAGTATAATGATATGGTCTAATGATCATATAAATATTAATATGATTTAGCGAATGTTTCAGTATTCTTTAAAGCATTGTTTAATATCACCTAAAAATTTGTATGTTGATTCTTTAACTATCTAATATTTTCTTAATCTAAGGTGTATATATATATATATATATATATACATATATATATATATATATATATATATTAGTAATGACAAAATAAATGTCTTCTGTTATGGTTTTGAATTTTTTCTTCTGTTATTTTTAAGATCATAGTTAGCTCATACAGCACTGAAAATATAATTTAATGATTATGTCATTTCAAAATTTTGAGCAAAGAAAAGGAAATAAAAATCTTAAACTGAGAGTGGATCTGTAGCTTTTAATCTGTTGAATATTATTTTACCATTTCTTAATATGTGTATTGCTTAATCTATTTACTTTTTTTCAGATTTCAGATTTGCATTTGAGTATATTTAAAGATCTATCTCGTGGATCTGACTTGAAAATATTTTGCAATGAAACTGTTTCTGTTATTCGACCTTCTGTTGTCCTTGCTACAGGTTTGAGTTTTTTATTTTCCAAAAATGCACAGGGTTTAAAATTATTTCACTTTTGTAGTTTGAAATTTAGTTCTATAAATTACTTTATCACATTTCTCAGTTTATTCTACAGCTGACAAAGTAAGTTGTACTATAATTAGTTTTAAAAAGGATAGAAAAAGGAATGAAATTTCTGGTACATAATTTCAAATGGTTCACTATTAGTTAAAGAAAAATGTACTCAATTGCAGAAAATGTATTGCATTAATTTTAGTTGTAATTTTTGCTTTATAGTTAAAAAAACAAACATAAGATTTTAAAAAACTAGAATGAAAATTCATACCAATGTAAATTTCAAAAGTAAATAACTTCTAAATTTAATTATGTTAGTAATGCATATCACAGAGAATTCCTTATTCTAAATCAATAATAAATAAATCAATAAATCTTAGTACTCACAGAGCAATGACAGCATGCAAGTGTTCAAGGAAGAGGGGGTTCTTTAATTTAACAGTAATAATTTCTAATTGAAATAATGTTTTTTTATGAGTTTAGAAATATTCTGTAAGACATTTTTAATAGAATGGACTGTATGCCTAAGAAGTCGAATGAGAAAATCATTTAAACAAATCTGAAATGATTGTTTGAAATCAGTAGGAATAGAAAACATTAAATATCAAATCTTTTTCTGTAAACAGAAGTACAGTTAAATCCATCTATATTAATAAAAATGGATCACGAAATACGTTGCTAAGCGCAAAACTGGAGAACGGCTGGACGGATTCGGCTAATTTTTTTTAAAAAAATATTTTTGTTAAGACACGAGGATGGTCCTTATTGAGAGAAAAAAATGAAAAAACTGCGAGGGAAATGGTTGAAACGACACTTTTCTTACTTTCCCGCCAAAAATCTTCATTTCCTTCCCCCACACTAATTGAGTAAGATAGCAGGAAGTAATAAATTGTGATTTGTTTAGAAAGAAATGCGCGAAGTCAGTTGGTTTTCATTTATAAATAACGGGATGTTTAAAAAAGAAAGAAAATAGGGGCTTTCATTATTAGTTTGTATTGATATTTAATCTATGCCTGCTCAAAATAAAGTCTGGGCAGGGAAGAAAAAAAAGAATAACAAAGGGAAAAAAAGTTTTTGTTGAAAGAAAAGTAATGAAAAAAGAAAAAAGTGTGTGTGTGTGTCACCATTATATCCTCTGTGATCAGCATTTTCCAAGCTGTTTTTAAACTTTTGCATCTCTTGAAAACCAATTGCGTCTTTATTTGTTTAGTGTGTTTACATTTATGAAAATTTGAATCTCATTATTCTATAAAAACGTTTTAGACCTTTCCCTCCACCATGTAAGTAAAATATCAATTCCGGGACAATCATTGCACGGATAGAAATAGAAAGATCAGTAGTACAATGAACAGAACATCTGAAGAAAATAATACTATAAATGAATTATATGATTATCAAAATTTGTTTGGTTTAAAAATATTTTGGTGAAAAACCTTTTATGAGACACAGCGACATAAAATATTATATGAAAATTTTAGCGAACATTAATACTGGCAAACCGACTGGTCACCAAAGGCGGCTAGTAATATATATATATTTAAGAAATGTTGCAAATTTTTTTTATTCATTTGTAAGTAAAATTTAATGTTCTTTTTTGGATTTCACACTCACAATTAATACTTATAACAAGACTTGCAAATCAAATCAGCTTTGATGGTTGCATAATAAAAGTGTCATATGCGAAGAAGTGAAGTATATTTAAAATTATTGCAAAATATTATACCTGCATATGAGTAAAAGAAAGATTTAAAAAAAAAATCTTATAATTTTTGGTATTTGAATGAATATAAAAAATTAATTTTAAAAATCGGTTTTAAAGGTATACTTGATTTAGAATTGGGTTTCAGAATAGTGTGTGCAAATGTCATGTTACAAATTTCATCATTTTGAAGAAATTTGTTCCAGACAAAAAGAATTCATGTATTTTCTGTTTTATTAATATAAATAATTTGTCATACTTATGTTAAAAATAAATTAGGAAGACTTGATTTAAAAAATAGATTTCTTTTTACCAATTACTGTTGTTAAATTATTGACTTTTCTAATTTAAATATGCATTCTGTTATATAAAATATATTGGAATCCATGGAAAAAAGTAAATAATAATGGCAGAAAGAAATTTATTATTGTTCCAAATTTTTTAATATATATATTCATTAGATGTAGATTTTTTTTCTACATCTAAGGTAGGCTCTAGATTTTATTTTTATTTATTTATTTATTTTTCATTTTAGGGGATCTAGTTGATTCAAGAACTGCTGATCTGTTGGGATCTAGGCAGTATGTTGAAGAATGGCGCATGTACCAGCAGATTTTATATGATTCAGGGGTTACTGTCAATACAACATGGTTAGATATTAGAGGCAATCATGGTAAGAGTTTAGTGTCTGTATGCTTAGTAAATTTATTATATTTTAATAAAAACATTGTTTTTATATTTTAAAGCATTAAATTATCACTTGCATTATTAGTTTTTCTATATGTTGCATGCCAAGTAGTGATTAGTGTTTATTTTATTCATTGGGTATTTTAGTTTTTTTTTTATCCATTGGATATTTGTGGTAGTTTATTTGCAGTTTTTGCCCTTTCAAATAAAAGGAAATATTGGAAATTTATTATTTTACCTTTAGAAGCCACTTGCTTTGATATCAATAGGTTTTTCCCCCCATGTTTCCTTTTAAACAAAAGTTTCTGTATAAATTTTTAAAATGGAATTCTTTTTATTCTCTTTGTTTGATTATGTGACTTCATAATTGCCATGATTTGTTTTGAGATCAATAATCTGTTCTATCAATGGGATGTACTGTATTTGATACTTGCTAAATACTCCTTTATTGCTGAAAAATTCCCAGATTCCTGTGATGAATTGTTGATAATTTTGGTTAGCATCATTTGATTATTATTTCAAATTTAAAGTCTTTATTACATTGCTCAAACATGGTTTATAGGCGCTGAATTCATCAAAGTTTTATGTATGACTTTAGAAAAATATTATTGTAAAATTATTACCAAATGCTCTTGTAATTATTTATGCTATATCTGCACTGATATGATAGAAATAGCTACTACTACCTTTTAATTATTACTTTTAATATTTTATTTGATTAATTAATGCAGTTTGATTTTATTGAAAGATAGCTTTTTTATGAACTTGTGTTTACATTTATTTCACTGACATCTTTACTGATTGTTATGCTATTAATATTTTTCAGATAATTTCAATGTTTTATCACTGGATGATAAAAATGATTTATATAGGTAAGTGAAAAAATTGATTTGAATTAACATGTTCTTTGAATATATTGAAATATGAACTTCAATATAATAAGTTATTATTGTAATGTCAAACAATACTGCTTATAAAATAATTTTTAATATATATTACAGTGATTTCTTAAAATTTCAGTGGTTTCACCATACCTGAAAGTATATCATTTTGCATATGTAACTGTATGCCTGGTTTAGAATTCTGGCATTTCTTAGTCAACTACTGAACACTGTACCTATTTAATTTTTTAAATAATATTTGAAAACCTATGGAATATGTCCTGCTTATTACTTTATATACTTTCTCATAGTTTATAATATTCTTAATAATTTAACTATTCTAGTTGCTATTGTGAAGCTATGTGTTTTTCATTTTTTTTAGTAAAAATGATTAATATTCTAAATAAAAAGTAACTTGTTTTATGGGAAAAGGTTTGCTTTAGTGTATGGTTTATTCACTTTATAAAGCATTTCTTTAATCCTCTGATTGCTAACCTGACTATGTAACTTATATGTGTAGGTTGGTATTAGGTTGATTTCTGTTATTAACTAGAGGTGTAGGATGTAAAGGAATTATAAACAAGGGTATCTTCTGGTGGAAAAATGTCAGTGATGATAGATTACATTTGTTTGCGAGAAAGCTACAAAAGTTTATTGAAGGAATTACACATTAAATTTGCACTTGTGTGAATTTTCAAAATAAAATTTTAAATTATTTTTGAAATTTATGTATTTTAAACTTTGCATGGATTTTTATGTTATAAATGTAAAGATGTAAACATATAGTGCATAAATTAAAATATTTGAGAAAGTTATTTACTAAAGTTGTTTTTGTTGAAAATTTTATTTCTTGCCAAAAATAAAAGCCTCAAAGCTTTAAAATATATGAAAATCTAAGTGGGCAATTTTGAGTTTTAAAAAGATAACACAATATATGAGCTAAAGTTCACAAGGAAAGATAGGCTGCTGTGAAACAACTTAATTAGTAGAAAAGCATCAAAGCAATTTACAAGCCACCAAACTGCAAAACTGTGGACTAGTAGCTGACTCATTTAATATATGTCCTTCAAAACTAAAAAAAGAATCAAATAATAAATAATGAAAAAAGTGAAAAAAAGAAGAAGAAGAAGCCAAGGGATGAATGAATATTTCTTTGATCAAAATTTGCAGTTAGTCTTTCTTTGAAGTTGTAATGAGACATTGTTTATAATATACAGTAGGCATGTAAATTTTAAAAAATATTGTAAAAATCTAATTCATAATTTACACATTCTGTCTTCCATCATATTTATGACCCTGTCTTGCAAATGTCTAAACTTATCAGAGCACGGACACACTTTTATGATTGCAGGGTAATTGTACTGAATGCACAACTGATAACTAAAGTATAACATTATAATAAGATTGGATATTTTCTGATTTGACTTGTTAAATTCTAAAACATTTTTTTAGTTAATCAATGCACTGACTAAAGTCCTCTCATCATTTGCATGCAGTTTTTTGAATGAACTGTTCAATCAAATATTATGTTGATCACAGTAGGGGAGCAACTACATTTGATGCTCCCCTACTGTGCTATCATGATCAAAATATTTATCATAAAAAATTATTTTGAAAAAAGGAATGTTGACTTATTTTAGTAAGAATAAAATATTTCTAATTTAATTATGTCATAATGTCATGGATTAATTTAAAAATATTTATTTTCTTCAGAAAATATTCTACTCAAGGTGGTAAACATAGACGTTCATACAGCTATACATTGCAACAAGGTACTGAAACTTATACCTTTATTGGTATTGATGCCTGCATGGATCCTGGACCAAAACGACCTTTTAATTTTCTTGGAGTCCTAAAAAAGGTGATCTTTTATAGTTAATTTTTAAACTATCAGTTTAAAATTTAAAAAGTCATAGTTAATTTTTAAACTATCTATTTAAAATTTAAAAAAATTTTGCATCCTTTATATATATATAGAACAAACTAATCAATTTTTAAACAAATAATTTTAATTATTTAAGAATTAGTTATAAGAAATACATATAAATTAAAATTAAAATGGTCATTTATTTTATATTTTTAAAACTATCTTAAAACATTGCATTTTATTACGCCTGGTTGCTATTATCATAGAGCATCATTTGTTACTATGAAATTATGAATATTTGATCTTGCTTTAAAATTACAATTATAATTAATTTTATAAGGCAAAAGTTAGTGTCATTAATATGTTGATAACCAACTTAAGCATAGATATCAAACTTAAGTTTTGAATGATTATAAAATACTGTAGAATATATCATTTGAAATAATTTTATAGATACAAAAAAACTTTTAAAATTATTATAAGATATTTTTTTTAAAAAAAAGGATGATTCATTTGAATTCCTGATGTTTTTTTGAAAGTAAAAGTACGTTTTTGAAGGGGGGCATATTGATAAATTTTTAACTTTAAAATGTGGTTAATGGGAGCCAAAATTTATTTAACTTTCAAACAGTGGAATTCATTAGGCCGTGGAAA